>VDFB02301777.1:0-33684 GCA_007258455.2 Sequoia sempervirens | reverse complement strand
TAGAGAAAAATGAGAAAGTTCAATTTTTGGTGAAGATCCTCTGGATCAATGTGCTATTCCAGCTTCACCTGGACAAGGCGTTTGGGCGTGATGGATTGAAAATAAGGTTCTTCTAGACATGCTAGAGTTTGTTCAGGGATTATCTTTGGAGACTCGTGGAAGACTTTCAAAGGACTAAGAGGTTTGTAAGGGACCTAAACAATTCAGTGATTGCCTTGGTCCTAAAAATTTTTGAATGCCAATCCTTCAACAATTATAGACCCATATCACTTTGCAATACCATTTAGAAGGTTATTGCAAAGATGCTGGCCAATAGGCTCAAACTGATTTTGGGAATAATCGTATCTACTAAGCAAAATGGTTTCGTCCTTAGTCGGAAAATCATGGATTGTATTTTACTAATTAATGAGGTAGTGCATACATTGAAGACATGTAGGAGGGCTAGGATGATAATCAAATTAGACATTTGCAACACCTATGACAAAGTGTGCTGGGAATTCCTTTTGAAGGTCATGGAAAAATAAGGGTTCGACTCACATTGGAGAGATCTTATCTCCTTTTGCATCTCCTCAGGTTGGTTGTCGATCTTAGTAAATGGATCACTCCACAGTTTCTTTCATGCCACCAATGGTCTCAAGAAGGGTGACCCAATATCTCCATTCCTATTTGTGATTATGGTAGAATCCTTGAGTTGTGCTATCAAAAATAAATGCCAATGGCTAGAATGGAAGGGTGTACGTGTGGCTCTAAATGTGGAACCAATTACTCACTCACAATTTGTTGACGACAACACTCTGCTATGTGAAGCAAGCATTAGGCAAGCTTGATGCATTCATGGGGTGTTGACTAAATATGAAAAACACTCAGGCCAAAAGATGAATAAGGAGAAATCATGTATTTATTTTTTCAATGCAAGGTAGTCGTTGCAACATGCCTTCACTACCATTTTGGGGTTCCAAGTGGGGAAACTTCCAACAAAGCTCCTGGGTGTGAAATTTTTTTATGGTGTGTGCATAGAAAAACACTAGGACGAGGTGATTGGTAAATGTAGGAGTAAGGAAATGACGTGAAAAAACAACTGGCTCACAGTGGTTGGGAAAATTACAATGGCTAAGGCTATCTTGTTTGCAATCCACATATACACTATGTCATGTTATGAAGCTCCTGCTAAGGTGGAGAGTGAAATAGAAAAGGTCTTGAGGAAGTTCTTATGGGAAGGCTCTAAGAACGAGAAGAGAATACCATTTATAGGCTAGGACACAACCTATAAAGCAAAAGTCAATGGTGGTGCTGGACTATGAGAGGTTAGACTCAAAAACAATGCCCTGGGCACCAAAGTGATTTGGAGAATGTATAAGCATCTTGAGAAGCTATGGTGTCGCATCCTACAGGATAAATATTTGGATATTTGGGAGCACTCCAGAATTTTAACAATAGAAAACCTAGGAGGATCAGTGGTGTGGAAGTACATTGTGAATTGTGGATCCTTAATCACAAGCCACCTCTCTTGGAGAATTAGGGATGGTAGGCAAGCATTGTTCTCGACAAATTCCTACGATGGACACAAAAGCTTGGAAAAAATGTTTGATTTAGGCCAACATGTGGATAGGCTACAGAAGGAAAGTGGTTAGAAGGTGGTGGAGTATGTATGTAAAAGAGATGATGTGGTTGGTGGGCTTACCAAGTGGAAAGATGTTAAGGCTTTTTTACTAAAAAAAAAATTGAAGGAGGCCATGATTCAGGATCTAAATAAAAGAATGGTCAATCTTAGCAATAGGAAGGATTCAGTTATTTGGTGTGGGGTGGCTTTAGGGGAATATTTGGCTAAATTGGACCATCATCTCCAAATAGCTCAAGGTAAGGAGAAGTCATGGATGGCTACACTTTTTTGGAAGTGAGATGTGTTTCCCAAAGTTGGCACTTTTCTTTGGGTAGCCCTACATCAGCGGTGCCTTATAGGGGAAAGATTAAAAGTGATTGGGTTTGCTTGTCCATCTAGGTGTGTGTTATGTGAACAAGTGGAAGAACACGTGGATCACCTATTCCTAACTTGTCCTATAGTTGCTCCTTGCTAGGATTGGTTGCAAGGGACTTTTCGACTCTAGGGGCCAAGACAACCCAAGTTGTGGGACTTCCTGAATAGCTGGACGATTGCAAATAGGAATGGGTACTGGCATGGAATTTGGATAATAGCACCATCGATGGTTGTCTAGAATTTGTGGAAGGAGAGGAATAGGCACATCTTCAAGGAGGTATCTTTAAGCTGCGACCTGCCCATAGCAAAAATTCAAGGAGCTATCATTGAGAAAACAAACCATAGAACAAGGGTATGTACAGGATCATGATGGGCCCAAAAGTGGCGATATGATGGGTATTTGTAGGGTATGTGGTTGACAACTTTTTCTTTACCCAAAATTGATAAAATGAAAAGGGTTTTTAAAGGAGATTCTTAGCTTTCCACCAATATAAATTATGCTTTACTTTGAATTTAATAAATAATTATTAGTTAGTTTCTATTTGAATTATGAGTAAAGTCCTAATTGATAGGTTGATTGAAAAACATCTATAGCTTTCAAATGGTATGAAATTTTTTTAATCTGAAACATGCATCACATTTTATGCTTCCCATACAATAGGATTATAAAAAAATTGTATTTCATGAAGTTTTGACCAAAGTAAGGTGGTTAGACATACGAGTTTTTATATTTTTTAAAAGTCAAAATAAAAAAATTATAATTAATTATTTACTTGGAAAAAAATTATAAAAAAATATGCATCACATCAGGACATGAGTCCTCTACTTATATCTAAAATCTTATAAAAAAATATTATCATTTTATTGTGGTTAGGTTTGTCAAACAGACACCTACTTATTTTTTCCTTGAAATTTAAGTACTACCCATACCCACAACCATTGGTTCTAAGGAAAAGTTCACGAGGTGGGATGAGGAGATTCAGAAGGCTTGGACTGGTCTTAAAGCTCCTAAGCCCTTAGTAACCGGGTTAAGTAAGGTAAATAGGAAAGATGTACACTAGTTGCAAGTGGTGAGGTTAAAATGGAAACTTAACTTCGATGGAGCTGTTAATGGAAACCTCAGATGAGCTGGTGCGGGTTGCATAATTAGAGATAAATATGGACACTGTGTGTGGGCAAGGTTGAAAAATCTAGGCGTCTGATCCAATAACATGGTTGAGATGGAGGCATTAACACTTAGCCTTTAGCTATGCATTGAAAAAGGCATTGATACGGTCGAAATCGAAGAGGATTCACATATTTGTATTCAAGAAATATTCTTAGGGAAGTCTCCAAACTGGAGGATCGATAACTAGATTGAGTTGATTAAGTCACTCCTTGGTAAGCATATAGACTTTTCCCTCACACACATGTACCGAGAAGCAAAAAAAGCTACATATTTACTGGCAAACTGGGGATTTTTTCAAGAAACAGAGGTGTACGTAGATTCCTCCATTGAGTGGTGGTCGAGACTTCAGGCCATCATAGACAAAGACAAGATGGGGTGTGGTGGTGATCTTCCTGACGTTGCTTTGGGCCTGAGATTGGAAACTGAAGTACGTGACTAACATGTGTGAGGTTGGTGGTTGCAGAAGATCTCTTGATATTGATTCGGTGGGGATTTGGGTTCTGAAAAGCTATCGGTTGCTATAGTGGAAACTCTTCACATGCTTTGACCAAGGTGCTATATACGCATTGAGCATGTGGGTGGTTAGTGCATTCTCTACCAATTGTGGGTTGTGGATGAAGTGCAAAGTAATTAGGATGGTCCATTTTTTTGGCTTGAGCTGCCTCTACACAGAGGAGACTTTGGAGGTGCAATGCAGTTGCCTCTTCAAAGTTCAACATCTGTCGGTGCGAGTTGGGATCAAGGATGTAGTGAAAGGGATGCTTTAGGAGAATCGACACTAGTGCAATGGGAAGATTTATGAAAGAGTTATTGAGCCCTTGGTGGATATTGTTGGCTCTAGGGAGAGGTTGGTCTAGACATGAAATTCTCAAAACCCTTAACCTCTCAAAATGAAATTTAATGAGATGTTGATTTAAAATATGATATTCAAACCTTGAACTACAAATCTGACTTCACAACTGAATTATGTAAAAAGACAATGACTACCCTTAACCTGGTGATATCTTCTTGAATTTTTTTTTATTTTTCCCAAGAAAATCATCCTTAGTTCTCCACAAACTATCTCAAGTAGAGCAAAACACTGTCACAATAAATCAGGTGCGAACTCACTTTTCTTTATGTCGGCCACAATTTGATTTTTTTTAATTTTTCATGTTTGTCAAAAATTCGACAAAAATAATATCCGACATTTCGAAGAACCCCAAGTTTGTCAAAATTTCGATGAACTTCTGGTATAAACTTCCAAAAAAATTGAAATTACTCATCAAATTTTACAAGCACTAGATGAACATTGAATTTTACATATTTCGTCGGACAGTTTCGTCATATTTTGAAGTCAAATGTATTAGTGATAGGATTCATGGAACCTACCACAGGTCCATCAGGGAGGCCCATTGAGAAAGTTGAACAAGGAAAAGCGCATAGCTCTTGTCAGCATTCATTTTATGCCCACATTTCCTCGTAGCACCCATCAACAGAGCTAACATTAGAAGTAGGCCTATGTAAAGGAAGCTAGTGATAAAACTACAAAGGGTGGCCTTGAAGGTGGTGGGAGGGAGTAATTGTTTTCTCCCTCAAAACAAATGATCATGATCCATTAGGAGTTGTCTCATCAGATCATCTGATCCATTTAACAATGATGCACATATGCAAACAAGGTGTACTTGATTGGTTGAAAGATACTACAAATGCACTAACAAGAAGGCAACTTTTGAACAATTTCAGCTACAGCAAAAGGGCAATTAGCTAGAAGACAAAATTGCTACAGTGACTGGCTACTAAAAGACAAGATAGGGAAAAGACAAAAGTTGTATTTTAAATTACTAAATATTGTGGGGTAGGTGAAACCCTAGTGTAAAGAAAATTTGAGCCACACTATGTAAATTATTCCTAGCCATTCATTTGGGTTGTGGAAAACTATAAATAGGGGTGTCCCATTCATTTGTAAATGGTTGGAGAACTGGTGTAAAGGCATTATGCAGCAATAGAAAAAAACATTGCATGATTTATGGGTGTTTCTTTTGAGTTTGTTCATTATGCATGCATGGTTCTACTTCCATGTTAGTTTTATTTGTTAGTTTCTTGAGTGAAAGTGATAATGGTATTTGTTGTTATAGTATTTGATCAATTTCGAGCTCATGGTTTTTTGTGGTTTTTTGATGATGAATCACTTTGTAAAGGTAGTCTGAGCTTCTTTACTTCATTGTTGCAACTTAGTTCAATTGCATGTTTATGATGTGTGTAAAATTTGAAAATATGTAGTCCTTAGAAGATTACACTGGTACTATGTAGGTGTAGGATTCTCTTGGTCAAGATAAACCTAGTTTAAGAAGTTTGTCTAGTATAGTAGCTTCCATGATTACTATTCATTTATAGCTTAGATTTAGAACAACTTTATTAACCCTTCCTCTTTTGATATTTATTTTAGCCCTTGGTTAGATTAGGATCCCAAAAATCACTAGGAAACTAAATTAGATGAACTCAATGTGTTTCAACTTGTTGTTCTGAGTGGGCATCCATTGTTCATTCACTTACAACACTTTGAAACTCCATTTGCAAACCCAACTTCCCATGCTTTGTAACTCATCTATAAGTATTCCTTGTGATTCTAGCAAATCACATGAATTAACTGAGGTATTCTAAGCACTATCAAGACGTAACATTAGAGACCTTGGGATAGTGTTCTACAATTTGATAGTGAAAGATTGTCTTTCAAGAGAGGTGATGCACCTATGCATTACCTATGTTGAGAAGTGCATAAAACACTCATTAAAAGAACTGGCACTAGAAGGAGGTCCTAACATGTTGAGGCTACAAAGCTGAATGTTGGGAGTTGAAAAGAGTACTTTGAAGAAGAAATTTGAGATAAGGAGATATCTTTTAATGTTTAAACTTAAAATTAAATTTTTTTGAAGGAAAACAAATGTTGAGTTGAAATGGAGCAACATGTACATATCAATATCACTCTACTTCTATACAGATTTAAATAGGAGATTGAAGAAACCATTGCAGCAATTTGCATTGGTAGATAAGTGTAGAATCCATTTCACTCGTAGATACAATGAATTGGGATGTCTAACATTCTTGGACAAAATCGAAAGAGTCTTGCAAGGAGAAATTCTCTTTTTAGAAATATATCAACCCTTGGCTCTACCAGACCCAAAAGAGGAAATGATTACCATGAAAGCTAAGAAATTCAAGGAGCTAATACAATAATGTTTGGGAAGAGACAATAGAACAAAATTGGAGGAGGTACTAATGTCTATTTGGTGCAGATTTCTCAATGCACCTCACTCAGAGTTAACTTTTTCATCATGTGCAAACATTATTGCTCAATCCAAGGGTTATTTAAACAAGTTGGAGCAGTGAACTGTTAATGACGATGCGTCATCCCATGGGGAAAAAGAGCTATCAATATCTAGAGGACATCACATTTGAGCTGAACCAAGAAATTTGACACAAGTTAGTGTTGGGACAACGAACATAAAGGCGAAGAACCAAGAGGAAAAGGCTAAAAATTTTGTGAAAACAAAGTTCCTTGATGAAAATTTTATTGTAACTAATTAAAAATTCTTTGCTTCCATCAATAAAAGTTAGTCCTTCCACTCCAGAAGAGGATCCATTGGCAGTTGATGATGAATCAACAAAGTTTGTAGTAGCGCATGTTGAGGTAGCTCATGAAGATGCTGAAAATCATGAGGAAGAGGCTGAAAGCCTTGGGACAATAGAAAATTATCATGAATGAATAAGTGAAATCAAATTAGAAGACCTCTCCATCATGAATGATAGTGACCAAGCATCCAAAAATGAAGATTTGGGGGAGTATGTACAATCATATGCTGTGGCTATCCACTATCTAACTTCCTTCCCAAGTGATGATGAGAACCTAATGGTGGAAAGATACAACCAGATCATTTCAAGACTAGCAAGGGATTGTTCCGAGCTAAGATACCAAGTGGATTTGGAGGTGTTACTACTCCTAAATTGGTGCAGAATTAATGATTCATCATACTCAGAGTTCACATGCAAACTGTGTCAAGGAACCATCGAGCAAGTCGAAGAACAAGTGAGGTGGCCAAGTGCACCACTTCTTACAATTGCTTCAAGAGATGGACCAGAGGTCCAAGAGCTGGAAACAAGTGATGACTTGGCTTAAAGTAACCCTTGTGAGGATGTTAGGACAACAATAGTAGAAGAACAATGTGGCCTCGAGCCTCCAAATGATGGAGCATAGCAAATGGGAATGTTTTCCATCAATCATTAAGGATTTTTTCCTCTTGAAGAGCACTTGTACACAAGAGATGATAGGCTATATGGAGGACTTTTGGAGGTGGATCACTCGTCATATGTCGATCCTCTTGATGGGTCAGTGTCAATTGCTTATTTCTTGACGCTCAATTTTTTTCCATAAAGCCATGCCAACACCGAGGAGTACATTACAGGAGATGGCAATGATGAAGATATATTACTTGAACCTCTAGAATGGGAGAAGAACTCCTTCTCCATCTACACTGAAAATGAACAAGAGGAGACAAGTGAACATCATGATGAGATACATGACTTCCAATAAGTATGACACACCTGGCCAATTACAAGATGCAACTAGGAGTCTTGCCACCTTGATCATAGCTAATCCTCTTTCACATTCAGAAGGCTGAAATTTAAGATAGATTTGTGCATGTCATGTTCTCATGAAATTGAACATCATAAAAATAAGGTCAACACCTGGGAAAGGAGATGAGAAATCATGCTACCTTTTGAAGACAACAATCAAGTGGACACCAGGTTTGTAGAAGATGAACGAGATGAAGTCTATCTCCTTGAGGAACAACCGATAGGGGTTGCTGATCCGACATGAAGATTGGAAGGGCTGATTTCTACCCTGTTCTCCCACCCTTATGCAAGCTTAATTTTTGAAGTGTTGCACCATCTAGTGCCTCCATCCTAAGCTACCAATGCACCTATCGATGATGCAGTGCTCCTTTCAACTTTCAAACACTGCCACATTTGCATGACATCTAGGTTCTATCTTTCCTTTCTCCTATGAATATTTACAACTTTTTTTGATCATTTTGATTATGGGAATGAGGTGAGATAGATGTGTTTATGGATTGACCATGGGTTTAATGAATCACCTCAATTGCTGATTTTTCTCGAATGTGTGATTATATTTGAATGCTAGATTATTCAACTTTTTTTTTTAGAATATAAAGATGAATCTGCAATGCTTAGAACTATGACAATTACCCTTTTTCTTGTGCATTCCTTGCAAAATCCAATGAATGTAAGCTCTAGTTTTCCTTGACTTAACATAATCCTTTGTAAATATCTTTGTACAATTTTTTTTTTTGAGCAGTGTAGGTTTCATGTATATAGGGCTCCTCACTTTCATGCTTTTGTTAGAGTAGTTGGTTTGTTGTAGGTTAGTTTTCTTTAGGGTAGTTTCTTTGTTGTTTTCTTTTGCTTTCTCGCTTTGGTTAGTGTAGGTGTTTGCTTTCCATTTGTTTTCTATTTTTCTTTCCATTTTATTGTTGCTTTGTTGTTGCATTTCTCGGGGTCCATCTACTTTTAGTTGGCCACATCTATGTGCACAACAACCATACTTATCACCTCGGGATGTTCTACCTATTTATTTTCTAAACTCTAATCAAGTTTTCAGAGTGGATGGTGAAGGTCTTTTGTTAGTGTCAAGTGATCTCGACATTTAATTCAAAGAGGATAAGTTGTTGGTTCATCTAATTTTGATGTATTTTGGAATCTTATATCTCTCACATATTTTAAGAATCTAGAGGTCATTGTAGGTACATTGTGAAGTCTAGTTAAGTAAAAAATTTAAAATTTTGCTTCAACGCCACTGCGATTCTTAGCCCTAAACACAAGCTTTATTGCTTCCAAGTTGAAATGAAAGGAATTGAAAAGAGAAAAATCAAAAGAAAAGAAACAAAAGAAAAGAAGAAAAACATTGAAAATCAAAAGAAAGAAAGAAAATTCAACTTTACAGGTGGATCTAAGAAACTATATCAAGGCTATGGATGCCTACCCGACATCAAAGCAATGTTTAGGAGAATCACAACAACCTCGTCAAGGCTATGGACACTAGACTGGCAGTGAGGCAATGTCCCAGATGCTTTTGGAGTTAGAATAAACTACATAGCTTAACTTGATGGAGCTTGGGTTCCTATAGCAACTAAAGGATGGGGATTAATGTAATTGCACACACTTGGATTCTCAGTATATTGAAGGTTGGGTTAGCTCATGGTTTTGATCCTTTGGTTGAGTGTATGGTTCATTTGTCCTAGCATGAGGATTGAAACTAGAGATTATGGGTTCATGATTCTAGTTTTTCATCAAAATGCTCTGGAGCATTTCCCCAGCAAGTCACCATTTGTGGTGCATGTTTTGGACACATGCCCCGCCGAAGGTAGGGACCCCCTCTTTTCACTCCTAACAGGTCATTTTTTCTCCCATCTTGCTTTGTGCACCCCTGTTTCCAAGCCAAAATTGGTCATGTGCCTTCAAATGATCAAATTACCCTTAACCAAATTCACCTACCTAATTTTTACTCTAGGTATTTTTCTTTCACAGAAATTCCCCTGTGGGTTTCCCTTCGTCCATTGCCTGACATCCTCCAAGCCTCACAGACCCACAACTGCAGATCGCCTTGTGTGGGTTGCCACTTCTTTTTCACCACTTTCACAATGGTTGATGGCCAACTTCCATCTACATGGTGGGATCTACATTTAGTTTCTTCATTTGATCCTTCAACAAGCATCCAAACAAGTGTGGGATTCCACATCTCACCTAACTCAGGTTTTCCATACCATGAAATCAATGCATGTCATTAATGGAAATTGGCCTATAAATTCTACTCCATGCCCTTCATTTTACCTAGGGCATTCAAATTTGAGGGAGAAACAAAGTCCCCATTCCTTTTCTATTTTTTTCCTTGCTCCTACTGACTTGGTCTCTTCTTGCATGCTTCACATTTTCCATCATTTTTTGACTTTGGGGTTAAGTTGCCTATGGATTTGGGATATTTTCATGATGCGTAAGTGAACTACCAAGGTTTTGTTAAGTTTTGATAAGTCACAAAAATTTCATTGTGGGTCATCATCCCTCTATGGCCGTTTGTGAACTTTCCTTGTGAGTCATCATCCCTCGGTTGCTATTTGGGAACTTTCCTTCTAGGTGGCCATCCCTCTATGGCCATCTGGGAACTTTCTTGCATGCTATCATCCCTCCATGGCCGTTTCAAAATTTTCCTTGTGGGTTGTCGTGTGTGGGTCACCATGTGCTCATTGCCATTTTTGAAAGGGCGGTGACCCTCAACCTTCCCCCTTCCGAATCTTCACATTTCCAAAATGGTTGCAAACTTCAAGTTCTCATCATCTATGGACTATTAAATGAATGTCTTCACATGGTTAAAGGGGTTTGCATCAAATTTTCCATGTGTTTAGAGATTGCAGAATTTTCCTTGTGGGTTGTCATTCCTTGCAAGCCACCATCCCTCCCTAGCTGTTTGGGAACTTTCCTTGTAGATTGTTATCCCTTTATGGCCGTTTGTGAACTTTCCTTATGGGTAACCATCACTTCATGGCCATTTGGAAACTTTCCTTGCAGGTCAGAATCCCTTTGTGGCCATTTAGGAGCTTTCCCTGTGAGGTGCAGGTTGTCGTGTACTCATTGTCATTTTCAAAAGGGTGGCGACCTTCTGACTTCCCCCTTCCAAATATCCACATTTCTGGAATGGGTCCAAACTTCAACCTTTCATCATCTAGGGACCATCCAATGAATGCCTTCAAATTCTTAAAGGGATTTGCATCAAATTTTACATGTGTTTAGACATTGCCGAAATTTCCTTATGGGTCGCCATCCCTCCATGGTATTTTGGGAACTTTCCTTGTGGTCGACCATCCCTTTGTGGCCATTCAAGAACTTTCCTTGTGAGTGATTGTCCCTCCATGGACATTTGGGAACATTCTTTGTGGGCCCATGTCCCTCCATGGTCGTTTGGGAACTTTCCTTGCCCATCATCGTCCCTCTGTGGCTATTTGTGAACTTTCCTTGTGGGGTCACCATCCCTCGATGGTCGTTTGAGAACTTTTCTTGTGGAAAACTATCCCTCCATGTTCGTTCATGTGAAATTTCCGTGGGAGATGCCATCCCTCTATTGTCATCTGTGGGAACTTTCCTTGTGGATCATTGTCCCTCTGCTTCCATCCACCATTCATCATCTGTCTGTCGCTAGCATCCACCGTCTAGCACTACCACCCATCCATTGTCTGTTGTTGTCATCATCTGTCCACCATCTATTGTCACCATTGTTCATTGCTGCCACTATCTCTCCACTATCCCTTCACTGCCATTTTTCATCCATCATCTATTCATCACCTGATATTCAACATCTATCGTTCGTTGTTCATCCATCCATTCATCTTCCGCTGCTGCTCATCCCTTATCTGTTGTCATCATTATATATTCGTCGTTCATCATCTACCACTATTGCTACTATTTTCTATCTTCCATTCACCTGTCATTCATCACTCACCGTCCATTGGCCATCAGTCACCCGCCATCTGTCTGTCATATGGCGCATGCACCCCTGAACTCGTATTTATGTTTATGGTCCAAACAAGCTCCAAAAATGAATATTATGATATTTTGATGATGCATGTATGGATCTAACATGGAGTTTGTAGGATTTGATTAACATTTTCTTTCATTTGTGAATGAAAGCACTTACTACACTTCATGTATGTAGGATTCATATAACCTACCGTGGGTCTGTCAGGGAGGCCCATTGAGAAAGTTGAACAAGGAAAAGCACATAGCTGTTGTCACCATTTATTTTATGCCCACCTTTACTCATAGCACTTATCAATAGAGCTGAAATTAGAAGTAGGTCTATGTCAAGGAAGTCAGCAAAAAAACTACAAAGGATGGCCTTGAAGGTGGTGGGAGGGAGCGGTTGTTTCCTCCCTCCAAACAAATGATCACAATCCATCAGGAGTTGTCTCATTAGATCATCTGATCCATTTAACAATGATGAAAATCTACAAACAAGGTGTACTTGATTAGTTGAAGGATACTACAGATGCACAAACAAGAAGGTAGATTTTGAACAATTTCAGCTACAACAAAAGGGCAATCAGCTAGAAGACAAAATTGCTACAATGATTGGCTACTAAAAGACAAGATAGGGAAAAGACAAAAGCTGTATTTTAAATTGCTGATTATTTTGGGGTAGGTGAAACTCTACTGTAAAGAAAATCTAAGCTACATAATGTAAATTAATCTTAATCATTCATTTGGGCTTTGGAAAACTATAAATAGGGGTCTCCCCTTTATTTGTAAATGGTTGGAGAATTGGTGTAAAGACATTCTACAACAATAGAAAGAAACATTACATGATTTATGGGTGTTTGTTTTGAGTTTCTTCATTATGCATGCATGGTTCTACTTCCATGTTAATTTTAGTTGTTAGTTTCTTGAGTGGAAGTGATAATGGTGGTTGTTGTTACAATATTTGATGAATTTCCAGCTCATGCTTTTTGTGGTTTGTTGATGATGAACCACTTTGTAAAACTAGTATGATCTTCCATACTTCATTGTTACAACTTAGTTCAATTGCATGTTCATGATGTGTGTGTGAAATTTCAAAATATGTAGTCCTTGGGTGATCCCACAATAGTGGTTTACAATTTTTGGCCAAACTAGACACTGAAATAATTTTTTTAACTAAATCTCCACTTTCAGGCACCTATAGCGGCTAAACCATGAGAAATTTAAAGATGATGCAAACTAGAGTTTTATGAAATTTTGTCTATAGATTCTAAATATATTTTTTTTCAATTTTTTTGGAATCAGATTATAATTATTTTTCCATCTCCCTTGAAAACTAGTTTTTTTCATAAAACAACATTTTTAAAAAGTGACGCTCACTGTATAACGCATGAAATTTTTTTCCATGAAGGATAAAATTATAATTATTTCGAATTTAGATTTTTAAATCTGACATCTAGTGCTTCTACTTTGTTAGATAGTTTTTTATTGAATATTTTTTCTTTAATTAAGTTTGGAAGTCAAACCAAATACAATTCAGACATAGTGCGACCGTATAACGCGTAACTTTTTTTGCATGTATAAAAATTCAATTTTATTTTTTTGTTCGATCAAGGACTTCAATATTTAGTGCAATCATATTTTTCAATTTTTATTTTTGACAATATTCTATTTTCCACATGTGCAAAACAAAGAGTTTGATTTTCGGTGAAAAACCTACATTCACAAGAAAGAAAAAATAAATATAATAATAAAATTAAATTTATTTAAAATTATAATTTTTTGGAAGCTTATGATAAGGACTACATACTTACAAAAAACACATTTTAAATAAATTCATTTGATCCCCTAAAAGGTAAATCAAAAAAAAAAAATTATCAACATTTTGATAGCTGTAAAGGAGACTCCATTATAGGTATGGTTTAAAATTAGTGGGGTTCTATCCAAGGGGGTTTGATATAAGGTAGTTTGATCAAACCCTCTTCAATTTGAATTCTTTAAATGAAAATTTTAAAGGATTAAGTCATTATATTTTCTAAAAATAAGTGATTTCAGCAAAAATCAGAATCTCCCAGAAATTGTAAACCACTATTGTGGCAGCACCCCCTTAGAAGATTACTGTTCATTCATAGCTTAGATTTAGAAAAAATTTCTTAACCATTCCTATTTTGCTATTTATTTTAGCCCTTGGTTAGATTAGGATCCCAAGCATTACTAGGAAGCTAAATCAGATGAAATCAATGAGTTTCAACTTGTTGTTCTGAGTGGGCAGCCACTGTTCATTCACTTACGACACTTTAAAACTCCATTTGAAGACCCAACTTCCCATGCTTTGTAACTCATCGTAAGTCTGCCTTGTGATTCCATCAAATCACGTGAATCAACTAAGGTATTCCAAGCACTATCAAGTCCTGACTATAGAGAACTTGGGATAGTGTTCTACAATTTCATTATGGAAGATTTTATTTCAAGAGAGACAATCCACCTATGCATTACCTGTGTTGAGAAGTGCATGAAACACTCATCAACAACTTCTTCATCCCAGAATTCCATCAGGAGGCCAAGAAGATGAACCCAAACTCGAGTAGCTAAAAAGGAGGACAAGTTCAGGTTGAAACCTAGTTCCAACTTTTTAAGCATCAGGGATGACCTTCCAATAAACCAAGGGCCTCCCATCAACACTAAAACTAAATCATCTTCATGGTTAATTGTGAAAGAGAAGAAACATTTTTCCATAGCCACTACATCAATCTGTCCCTTAGGTTTCCATCGATTTAAAAGGAAACTTGTGCACAACAACTCAATATGAGGTCAAGGACCAACACATTTACCTAGCAGTTCCATATCCATATTGGACATACTTTTATCAACAATATAGTTTGGAACAGAAATAGAGTACTCTCTAGCTTTCACATTAGCAAAAAATGACACCAGAGGAGAAGTAATCTTACATTTAAGGGTGCTGTCATAATAGTGGTTTACAATTCCTGAGAGGAACAAATTTTAGCTGGAATCACATATTTTTAGAAAATATAATGATTTAAGCCTTAGAAAGTTCCATTTCAAGGATTCTAATTGAAGATGGTTTGATCAAATCACCTTAGATCAAACCCCCTTGGATAGAACCTGGCTAGTTTTAAACCATACCTATAAATGCATCTCCTTTACACCTATCAAAATGCTAATAAAAAATCACTTTTGATTTGGATTTTGGGGGATCAAATGAATTCATTTAAAATTTATTTCAAATGATTATGGTATTCCTCAAAACAAGCTATCCAATGAATATAATTTTAATATGTTTTGGTTTTGTTATATGTATTTGTTTTTTAAGTTTTATTAAACATAGGTTTTTCATAAAAAATGAATTTCTTTGTTCTTCACATGTGGAAAAATAGAAGATTATAAAAAAAATAAAAATAAAAATATGAGTGCACTAGATATTGAAGTCCTTGATCCAACAAAAAAAATAAAATAAAATTTTGACATATACAAAAAAAAGTTACGCGTTATACAGTTGCGCCGTGTCTGAATTGTAATTTGTTTGACTTTGAAACTTGATTAAGTAAAAACTATTTAATAAAAAACTATCTAACCAAGTGGAAGCACTAGATATCAGAGTTACAAATCTAAATTTGAAAGAATTAGAATTTTATCCTTCATGGAAAAAATGTTATGCATTATACGGTGTGCGTGACTTTTTAAAAATGTTGTTTTCTGAAAAAAATCTATTTTCGTGGGAGATGGAAAAAGAAGTGCAATTTGATTCCAAAAATTTTGAAAAAATATTTTTTGAATCTACAGACAAAATTTGATGAGACTCTAGTTTGCACCATCTTCAAATTCCTCACAATTTAGCTGCTATAGGTGCCTGAATGTGAAGATTTAGTTAATAATAATAATTTCAGTGTCCAGTTTGGTCAAAAATTGTAAACCACTATTATGGGATCACCCTTAAGTTTTGCTCCAAACAATTTTTCCACTTAAGAGTAGAGCTTGAGAGGAGGTCGGACTTAGTCTTATCAACCCCAAGACCCATTGTATCAGGAGTCCCATCAACACCACCAGAAGACAAGCATGACTCCAACATTTTAGTCTCAAGATTCTCTTTATTAGAGGACACCAGGGAGTGCATAGGACACACAACCACTGAAGCCCCTTTCCCATCAAAACAAGCATTAGTAACTAAAGGGGAGCCACAACACTTGCCTACCATAAAGGACCCACCTGACATCACCCTCCAATCAACAAATTGTCTCCCATTAATTCCTGCAACAACATTATGAAATCCTGCCTTTTCAAAATTTGAAAATCCTCCATGGCCATTGCCACCACCCAAAGAGCTCTCCATATTATATATCTCAATGTTATTTATATATGTTATTTAATATTTTTTAATTTTTATAAGATAGATATATTATCAAATTTGTATGATCCTTATGTTTAGTATTGTTTGTTGTTCTTCATTTGTCTAGAAGTCAGATTTGTTAGATTCGCTGATTACTTGTAATATCGAAGTGCTAAAATTTGGCATTTTTTACAGGGTTTGGAGTGATAAGGAAAGAGAGGGATAGATAGGAATATAGATATATATAACTTGGGAAATATAGAAGTGGTGTGAGAAAGATAGATAAACATATAGAGAGGGAGCAATGGAATAAAACAGAAAGAAGGAAAGGGAGAAATAGAGATAGAAAGAGGGAGAATAGAGATAGAAAGAGGGAGACAATGAGAGAGCGATGCAATGAGAGATAGAGGTGAGAGAGTGAAAATTATTACATGTATATAATAATAAGTATTATAGAAATTTTATTAAATTTCTATTATTTGATGTTTAGATAATATTATAATATTATTTAATTTAATGTAATTTGAAAAATAATACAAATTTAATATATAAATTTGTTAAAAAAAAACTCCATGAAAATAATATATCTTGATGTTTTTTTTTTATCAGTAATAATATATTGCTTTATTGAAATTAAAAAAGATAAATCAAATTACATCAGCTTCTTTTTTTCTTGTCAAACCTTCTACCGTCTAAAACATCATCTACTATAAACCCAACTTCTCAAAAAATTGCAAATAATCGACATCACCTTTCCTATATTTCCCATAATTTAAACCCAATTTTTTTTGCAACAGGAAACCAAAAAATTCAAAATTCATGGCAGAGACTTATTTTATTGGTATGCCCTAGATGAGCTATCCGCCATTGCTTCCGCTTTGACCTTAATATGATTTTTCTTCTTTCTAGGTCACAACTCTTTTTGCTCTAGCCGCACTACTTCAACTTTTGCTTGCTCTATTATCCCCTCAACCTCCATTAATTCTACAAAAAAATTGAGCATTTTCTACCCATGCGCTGCATCGTCTCTCCATCTCGCTTTACGCCTTCCTTCAGTCCATCTAACAAAGGAAGCACATTGTCCAGCTTCTTCATCCTCCTCACTCTCAAATCCCTCACTAATCTCTATGCCTACTCTTGTAATGGACCATACCAAGATTGTGTACATGCCCTCTAGGTAATCTTTATGCACCAGAACTTTCATCACCCCTTTCAAAAATTTGTCGACTCTCCCATATCTAAGCCCCAATCCATTATTAATGAGTAGATTTCCATATTCGTCCTATACCTACATTTGAGTTTGCTGAACCCTTTCCCTAGTATTAATTGCAGTGCTTGCACTAATCTTTTATCGCTCTATAGGAAAAATCCTTTTAATCTCTTTGTCGATGCTTCACCATGGAAAGGGGAGAGTTGTTTCCTCATTATAAGAGAAAAATTAGCCTTCATCTTCTCTGCAACGCTAGACCCACCACCTCCTGTCCATAATTTCTGCATGTATTTTTCACCATAATGGAAGAAGTCTCGAGAAGGAAATACCTCAAGTGCTTAATAAACTTTAATTCCCATCCTTTTCCATAAATGAAAAGCGTACAACCATCACCACCACCTAACACCTCACACATTCTATCGATCACTTTATGATTTGGAGAGCATTCAATTACATCTTGCATTGATTTTTACAAGTTTACCATCACTCATTACACTATCTTCTCTAATTTTAAATGCCTAAAGTCTTCAATTCTTGTTTCACCAACATCTTTAAATGATAGAGCCCATTGTGATAAATTATCTCCCTCTACATTTCCCATTCGCCAGATATGACTTACATAGAAGTCATCAAAGGCTACTATATCCTCTTTGATTTTTTCAATTATGTTTTGTAAATTCTAGACTCTCGTGCTCCCTTTCATCACTGCTTAGATAAATACAAGGGAATCACCCTCCAAGTGAACTTTTGAAACCCCTAACATTTTTCCAAGTTTGACAGTTGTAAGTGTTGCTAAGGCTTGAACTATGTTATTGGTCCCTTCCTCTAGCTTTCTAGCTCCCAGAGCTAACACATTACCTCTCTAATCTATAATAATAAATGTTTATCCTAATGATCTAGGGTTTCCTTTAGAAGCCCCATCAAAATTCAATTTCCACCATCCCTCCTTCGACCTTTCCCAACTAACCTCCATCTGACCTGTTGGAACTATAAAAATCTGATGATTTTACATATTGTTCACATTTATATTTTTCCAAATAAGTCCCACCACATGTATATTTTGCTTTCATTTTAGCCCCACAAAATCCATCGGGTCATGCATTTTCTATATTGCAATTCCTATCAGTGTAGGTTAATGGCTGTCTCCCCAACCCATGTTGTTTTTGTGCTAACATTTGTATGCTTCAGGTTTGTCGGCAAGACTTCTTTGATGTCTCAGCGATCACAAGTCATGTGCATTCACCTTTCGGTGAGACTCTTTCATTGTTTCGGCGACCGAGGAGGAACCTATCGGCTGTAGTTTGGTCGTCGGGGTAGTGCCTTGTCAAATTTGAAATGTCTTCCCAACTAATGCATGTGGAGGTTCATCGGCAAGAGTAGAGCAGCATCAGAATAGGATCTCAGTGAAGTGGTTATGTCTTGCTGATGTGGGCTCTTCATCAATAGGTTCTCAGAGAGAGTCTTACCGAACAACACATAGAAGGATTTCTTTGGCCAAACATGTTGCTCTTAATATAAGGCCTCGGCAAGTGACCTTTGGTCTCACCGACATCACATATGGGGTTTCACTTCAGCCAAACATAAAGGTCTTCGGTGAGTGGTCACAACAAAGTGTATATGTCTCGTCGACTTATTTCAAAAGGGTTTCTATCAAAATACTCATTGATGAGAGATGTTTTCTTTGGTGTGAAGTCATAGTGAATTCAAAGAGTCTCACCGACCAACATGAAAGGAAATCTTGGTAAGACTAATGGGCATCGATATAATATCTTGGTGAGTGACCTTTGGTCTCGCCGATATTACATATGAGGACTCTGTCAGTATAAGAATTGCATTCTCTTGGTGATCTAAAATGAGCTCGGGATGTTTTGGTATGACTCAGTGGTTTCTTTGGGACCTCTCCCCGATTTTGAAATGTCTTGGCGAAAGTGAATGGGAGATGCTTCTTGGCGAGAGGTTGGCATTGTCTTGGCGACCTAAGGATGAAAGGAGCATATCAGTAGGAGTTAGTGATATTGCTATGAGGTCTCAGAGAGTGACCTCTATTCTCACTAATGGAACACAAAAGGGATCTTTTCAGCATAGGATCTGACTTGTCTCAGCGACACACAAGATGGACGATGACTTTTAGTATGACTTAGTGTGCTCTACAAAGGGTTTCGCCAAGAGTGATATGTCACGGCAACAAGTTTGATCATGGGGGCTTTCGGTGAAACATAGGGATGTCTACATGAGGTCCCCCTGCTACTAGCAAGTTACGACGACAGTGAATGAAACAAAAGGAGCGCATCAGTGGGAGATATCCTTGTGTCTCAGCAAATGAAAACATGACAAAATGCATCTCGGGGAAACATAAGGTAATCTGTATGACATCTCTCTGACTCATATGGGTCACGGCGATGCACAGAGAACATGGAGCGACTAGCGATTGAATTTCCTTTGGCATACTAACTGAATGTCTTGGTGACTGTTTCACTGATGAATAACAAAAATTCAAATAGTCTGTGGCTGATGTGTGAATGCTAAATCCCGTTGCAGGGCGACATGAAATTTTCTCGAATACTATGGTTGGCCAACATGGATCTGAAGCAACATGTTTGTTCAAATGCTGGTGTATAAATATGCACTCCAATTGTAATTGAAGGAGGAGATTAGAAATTAGATTTTAGAATAGATACAATAGATTAGGAATGGACATAGTAGAATAAAGTTCTCATTCTAGAGACTATGTTGCATATTTTCAAATGGTGACTTCAATGAAATTTAGTTGGTGTGGTAGTTTATTTCTAGTGTCAATTGTCTGTTGAGTTTATTGAAAAGTATTGCTAAGTTGTCTCCAAGTTGATTCTTTTCGGTTGTTTAAATTGATGTAACAAGTTTATTTTTAGTTTATCATTGCACATTTGTTGTATTTGTGTGATTAAATTGACTGGTTCTTTCAAGGAGAGATTAAATCCTTTTAGTTAATCACAGTAATCAAGGAGATTCATTTGGATTATTAAAGTAGAGTTTAGTAGTCATAATCCTACATGTTTATACAAGTTATAAACATAACATATGCCAACAATTTGATTTTCTGCTAGAATAAGTTGCCCACTTCTATTTCTTTTGACTCCGCATACCCAACAAGGGACTGGTTTCAACAATTTCATCATTTAAATTCATTTAGTTTCTTTATATCTATTAATTAAGCATTTTAGGATTTAGATTAGAAGATTGATATTGCGCTTGGTTTCATTTGTTCACTTCCATCTACCATTGTGGACAAATCATTGCAAGAAGGATAATCATAAGTCAAGTCTGCTTCATTCAAAAAGGTATACCCGCCTAGGTTTAGTAGCACCTGAAGAGTAGAAGAATCAATTCATTTGACCTTGTATATTACGCTAAGACATCGTGAAAGCTTGGCAACCTTTCGTGGTTCAAACCTACATTTTTTAGAGCTAACTGGACCCTTAGACGTTTGATTAACCCAACCTGGGCCCTTAATGGCTTGATACATCTTGATGTTATTTATATATGTAATTTAATATTATTATCATTTTTGATTCCTACAATTGATATCTCTTGACATTTTCTATATAGACAATGTATTAGGATAGATATGCTAGTTTATATAATAAAAAATTAATTATAAACATATAATTAAACTATTTATTATTATTATACATTATGTTCTTTAATAAAACTATTAAATATATAATTATTATAATGATTAATTATTAATACAAAATATAATTAATATTATATATATTTATACAATACAATTATATTATTTATAATATAATTATATTTATTATTATATATAATAGTATATTTAAGTTATATTATTATTATATATAATATTCTTCAATGAAAAAATATTAAATTAAAATATAAAAAATCTAATAGTTTAATTGATCTTTGGAGAGATTAGGAAAAGGAAAAGAGAGATAGAGGACAAGTCAATTCTATATAGAGGTATATATATACTAACACTTGCACCTAAAGGAGGTTCAAGGATTGTGTTGATAGAAAACTATATGTATGTTGATATGTTAGAGAGTATGTGTTTGCAAATTTTAGTGATAGGTGACTAAGCATAAACAATTAATAATAAGTGCTATTTTAGGAGCTAATTGTAGTATAGCAAATCCCTCCACAATATGTTCATCAATGCAACTCCACACAATGAATTTTAGATGAGTATCTATCCTTTATATTTAGTTGGAATGATATCAATCTTTATAAATGATTATTTTGATTTGTCAACTATCATTTTTATTAGTCAAGAATTTTTTATGGATATCATATTTTTAAACATGCAAAAGCAATCATTGTTAGAGCTTCCACATCTAATCCAAATGCATAAACAATTGAAAATAATTTTATAGAGAAGTTTATAACTATACAGAGTAAATAATTTATGTTTGAGATTAGTGTGGTGAATATAATAGTTAATGCATAAAATTAAAAAATAATATATAATAATATTATAATCTAATAAAATATAAAATAAAATAATTAATAATAATATATAAATAAAATCATTTTCTAAATGACTTACCAATTAAACTCATGTACTACACAAATATATGTAAAAAATAAACCAATTTTTCTCTAATTGACCTTCCACACCTCTTCGGGTACCACCAAAGTGCAATTGCTAGTAGTGCTGATTCTAGAGCATGATCTATATAAAATTGTAAAAAAGTGTTTATAAGAGATTTATCCAAATATGATGAAAAAACAGATATTATTATAAAAATATGTTTTTGTTTTTATATGCTTATTTTGAAAATATTATGTTTGTTATTAAATATTAGTATATATATGTAAACAACTGCCAAATTTAAAAAAAAATAAAAATAAAAATAAATAAATAAAAGAAAAGAAAAGAAATAAATTATTAACACATAGATGAGACTATGCTCCAACTTTTACTGACATTGTAAAATACCTCTTTTAACATTATTAAATCCAGCTTAAGATTATAAATAAGAAAATAGACCTCAAGATTCTATCAATACACGAAAATATTATTTTAGGTACTGTTATGCCTTAATATATTTTATGTTGTCAGTCAATGGTTCATCTGGAAAAGGACCTCGAACTTTTTACAACAACCAAAAGTATAAATATAATTACTCACAAAGAGAAAATAATATTGATATCATAGAACTCCAACTTAGAAAGCCCTCAAACAAGCCTCAATAAAGAGGCTTCTCTTTATTTTCGATAGCTAGTACAACTTCTCAGGCATTCGCCACAGAAAGCATGGCTTTTCCTGATAAGAGAGCATGCTATATAATTCACAAAAATGCACTGAGATATTCATCAACAGTTGTGTACTTGACATCTGGGTACAGCTTACTGGCCTCAACACCATCAGGTCCAATTTTAAAATTGGTTTGATCCCCTTTCACATAAATGGCGTGGTAAATAGAGACCATGTAATTTCCTGGAAAAGGTGTATCTGCATCGCCAAACACAGTTCAAAAGGGTGTTAATTTGACTGAATATGGTAAAAAATCATATGGAAAGGATTGAAAATTCTTCAAATTATGAGTACTTCTAAACTTCATAACATTGATTCCAAATGATCCAGAGGTATCTACACGACTATAAGCGTCATCCACAATATAGGTGTGAGGGAATAAATATCGGAACCATAAATCCTTTGGGTCTGTCTCTGCTTACGATGGATGGATGGATCTGTACTAGTAGACTTCATTTCTGATCTAGTGTGATACACAAATTATGTTATTGGTAAAACTGTTTGGGCAAAAGAATAATAACAAATTGGTCTTTCAGAAGCGACCCTCATATGAACTGTTTTACTAAGTTTTGCATCCAACAGAAACAAGTAATACCAGAATGCGTAAATAGTATATTCCCTAGCTTAAAGTTTCATCGGCCAATTTTAATAGTAAACCATCGAATCAGGGTTGTGAACCCTTACCTTGGATTAATTTAAGAACCTTCTCCTCAGATAGATAGACCTTCTCCAAAGTCTTCCCTATCTTTGCCTCCCAAAGGGCTACAAGGTCATTGGTGGAGATAGTATTGGCAGGAGGCCTCAAGTAAAGGATCTTGTTCAAGGTTCTTGGATCATCTACTGCCTTGATTGTGAATGTTCCAATATCTTCTTCCTTCGAATATACAGCTGCATTCCCAATTCAAACATATTTCAGACCAAAGATCAAGCAAAATTCCATAACAGAGACCCCTCATCTATTGCTGCTGTGCATGGAACTCATGTCAGGCATCATGACTCACAAAATAAATCTAATAATAGAGACCACAAATCTCCAATAACAGAGATCATGAATCAACAAATAATCATAATAGTAAATGAAGTTAGGAAATTTGTAACAGAGACCAGAGTCTGCAAAAAAAGACTCCTAGAAATCATGAGTAATCCAGATCTGAAAGAACCAACAATTGTATGATATTAATTAATGAACTACAAAAATGAAAATGGCACATACATTTGGTAGTTCCATCTCCATAAATGACAACTTTGTCTCTTGGTGGAGCTGTTTGGCCAAGCTGCGCAAGGTTAGCAAGAAAGTAGCCTGCAAAACTGTTGGGAACAACATATGTATGTGGAATGCCCTCTGCTTCAATAGCTCGACGGAGTTTAGCTTTCAAGTCAAACATACTCTTCGTAGGCTCCTCTGCGTGGTGTCTGTCAATATCAATCCCAAACTCTGATGGGAAAAACCTCTGCAAAAGATACACATAAACTCAATCCAGGACTCACAGAATTGCATTATGACCACTGTCATGAATTTGGTTAAAACATAGACATGGATTGTACCTTGACAGTTCCAACATCCTTGATGGCCTTAATGAGAGTGAACTGATCTGCTAACTGTTGAGCACCCACTGCGGAAATCACCACATCCACCTTCTTGATTGCCTTTACAAGGCTGTCATAATCGTCTATGGATCCCTGCATTTGGGTATTACAAAAATGACATTAGTGGCAAGAAAAACATTGTGTGTTGTTGAATGGTGATTGTATGAGTAACTTACATAGAGCAGAGTTGCTCCTTTGGATGTGAAGGACTCCAGCAACTTGGCCTTGTCAGGGTTAGAAGCTGTGGATTCCCTAACAAGAAGGGAAGTAGGGTGGCCTTGAGCAAGGGCTGCGCTGGCCACATGGCGACCAATGTAACCAGTTGCTCCGAGTATCAAAATGCTGCTTCCTCCCATCTTAAATGAGTGTTGATATAATCCAATTCCTATTAAGCAAGAAAAGGATGATGAATATTTCGTATTCTGAAGAAAGGGTAGGACTTGGGGATCAATTTATAGCAAGAGCAAGAGAAGAAAAACTGAATCGTGGGATCCAGTCAAACTTTTCAGCCTCGAGGTAGGTTGGAGGAAGTTTCCAGTTGAGAAAAAAACACGTTTGCAGTTGAAAAAAAAAGCACGAGAATTTGACTTGACTTCGGTTGCGTGTAATTTTAGTTAGCTAGTTCAAAGATCATACATGGCTAGCCTAATATGTAACATTATGGCTAAGATATTTTAGCGGAGTAGGTGGTGTATTTTTTAATTAGTCTATATTTCTTTTTATAAATTATTTAGTTATATATATATTTGAATAAGTTGATTTTAAATTTGGAAATCATTTTTTGAAAATTAATTAATAAAAATATTAATATGTATGATAAAATTTTATTTATTATCAAGGTGTTTTCTATATGAATCTAATTGGTTGATAAAATGACATTTCACTTTCTTCATCTAATTAGAACAAAAAAATTCTCACTATTTGTAGTGTTGGGAAACACACTGTCCCTTGTCAGTTATTTCCTTCTGAAAAGTTTTTGTTTATACACACCAACAATGCAATGAAGTCCACCTTAAAATTTTAGAACAAGTCTTTGGTATAGTAAAAATGACATTTCACTTTCTTTCTATAATCAGAACAAAAACATGCTCACATTATTTGTAGTGTTGGAAAACACAGTGTCTCCTGTCCTAATGATTTTTTTTTGTTTTGTACACACCAAGAATGTAATCAAGTCAACCTTCAAATGTTACGTGATTTTTTTTATAGGTCAAATCCTTATCCAAAATTTACAAGATAATGTAAAAAATTAAGCTAAATTTGTGATGAAAAAACATTATTTTAAAGACTATGTGGATTTTTTAGTTTTGTCAAATTTTTATGTCTATTTAATGGGATTGTGAGAGGTGATTGGTTATTTGTGCCCCTTGAGTCTGACTTTGCACTATATTTGGATTCATAATTAGATTTCTATATTTGGATTATTTGAATATGTTGGTGTTAATAGATATTGATAGAGTTTATTATGTTTCATCAGGGGAATTATTAATTCTTCATATTTTGTCTTAATTAATTTTTTTACAATACTTTTAATAAGATTGAAGACATTTCTTGAAATAATCATTTAGATGCATATTATGTTTTCATTGATGCATATACCTACTAAATAATGCAATTCTAGATCATTGTGTCATAAGATGATTGGAAATCTTCTATGATGTTTAAAATAAATTTAAAGTTTCTACTTTTATATTATTTTTCAATATATAAATATGAGTATTGTATGCTTACGTTGGTAATTAATAGTTAACTACAAATAGATTTGACTAAGCTTGTAATAAATTAAAATTTAAAACCCTAAGGATCAATTGTATAAATGTGAATATAAAATAAGTTCAAATTTCTAACTACAAATTGATCCAATTTAGGGGGTGAGAAATCTATCTATTAGGTTTGAGCCCTTGGGATGTGTGAAGTTAAGTTGGCTCAAGTTAACTATCATCTTTTTAAGTAGACACGTGTCACTTGTATACTAATCATTTTTTATGAGATAGACAACTTAAAGTGAGTCTATAGTAGAGGATGAAAATGGGGTATTCATTTTCACCTTTACATTTTATACTCACTTTAACTTGCACATGACACTATTAAAAATCATGCATCTCAAAGTAAACAAATAATGAAATTAACGACAAGCACACATTTAAAGGATATAGATATGTCCAACGATTATGTACATGCTCTTCATAATGAATTCTTCATTTTGATACTTGCAAATAAACAAAATTTCATAAAATTTGAAATAGAAATAAACAACTACTTAACAATGTCAACAAACAAAAAGTAAAAGCAGAAAGAAAGATGTGGTTAGGAGTCTACACAATGCACAAATTGATATTTATGGTTGTGAAGGAGTTTGCTCAAAATTGATAAGTATGGCTTGGAAGAAACTTGCAATATATTTGGTTGTTAAGGGTCTTGCAATAAATAAAGTTGTGAAGGAGCCTGGATCAAGAATGCGACTGCAAAATTCTCATAAAGAATGGGACTACAAAAAATCTATAAAGAATATGGTTGTAAAGAAAATTACAAAAAATATGACTACAAATAAACAAAATGACCATGAAATAGTCACTATAATCATAATCATAAAATATTAATGATGATACATTCCTCTAATTAGTTAAATATGAATAAAAAATTATTATTATTTTTTAAAAACAATCATATCAATTATTAGATAAAAAGAACAATAAAAATATAATTGTATAAATATGACATTAAAATGTAAAAAAATAAAATAATAATGTAAACAGAAATTGTATTTATCATCTTCACTGTAACCATTCAAAATCTACATCCTAAGGTTACACAAACATTGTAAAGAAATTACCAATTTAAAAAAATAATTGAAGTTTATAGTAATGCAAAGTTGGTCAATTAAATGAGAAAATTTGGGTAAAATGATTGGATGTTTTCTTTTTGCCACATGACTTGGGTTAAATATTTCTAAGATTAAGGTCAAACATCACAATTTTCCCATTGCCTCCACTTCTGTCTCCAAATTTGGTTGTGGGTGGAATGGTCTTTTTTGGTAAATATTATTTTAAAGAAATCTTTCTAATACTTTTGTGGAAGGCATTTCCTTATTTGAAGATCGTGAGCTTCTTTTGGTTATACACAATGACAATTTTTAGACAAGCTACATAAGATGGTTGAATGAATCTTAGCCGTTCATCATTTTTTGCCACTTTTTGACTACTTTTTTGCCATTTTTTACTCTTTCCAACTGCTATTGGTTTCCACTCCTCGAAACTCTTTCTTGATGGTATTGCCCTTTCACTCCTCCAATTTGGCAAGCTACAAGCTGAAAATAAGGTTTCAGTCAAGGTTTTAGAGTATGTTTATTAAAATGAAAATTATGGCCAAGATCCTAATAATGAGAACATTTAGGTTTTAACTTTACAACATCCTTTACCCTACATAGCTAAGTATATGTTAGCATAATTAATATATGATGTATATTTTATATGATAAAAAATTAATTGTAACTATATAATTACACTATTTATTATTTATACATTATATTCTTTATTAAAACTATTAAATACATATATATATATATATATAATTATTAGAATGATTAATTATTAATTATTAATTATTATATTTTATATAATACAAAATATAATTAATATTATATATTTTATACAATACAATTATATTTATTATTATATATAATAGTGTATATAAGTTATATGATTATTATTATAATTAATAATTAATATATTTTTATATAGATCAAATTAAATTAAAATATTAAAAATCTAATAGTTTCATTGATCTTTGGAGAGATTAGGAAAAAGAAAGAGAGATAGAGGACGAGACAATTCTATATAGAGGTATATACATACTAGCACTTGTACCTAAAGGAGGTTCAAGGATTGTGTGGATAGAAAACTATATGTATGTTGATATGTTAGAGAGTATGTGTTTGCAAATTTTAGTGACAGATGACTAAGATTAAATGATTAATAATAAGTTCTATTTTAGGAGTTAATTATAGTATAAAAAATCCCTACCTCCATAATATGCCCATCAATGTAACTCCAGAAAATGAATTTTTAGATGAGTGTCTATCCTTTACATTTAGTTGGAATGATATCAGTCTTTATAAATGACTATTTTGATTTGTCAATTGCCATTTTTATTAGTTAAGAATTTTTTATGGATACCATATTTTTAAACGTGCAATTTTGTCATAGCCTAAAAATTTATAGAAAAAATTGTAAAAGAAATTCTTGTGAGAGCTATCTTCAACATCTAATCCAAATACATAAACAATTGAAGAGAAATTTATAGAGAATTTTATAACTATACACAGTAAATTACTTAGGTCTAAGATTAGTGTGGTGAATATAATAGTTAATACATAAAATTAAAAAGTAATATATAATAATATTATAATATAATAAAGGGTGATCCCACAATACTGGTTTACAATTTTTGGCCAAATTGGACACTGAAATATTTTTTTCTAAAAAAATATTCACTTTCAGGCACCTATAGGGGGTAAACCATGAGGAATTTGAAGATGATGCAAACTAGAGTTTCATGAATTTTTTTATGTAGATTCTAAATATATATTTTTAAAAAAGATTTGGAATAAGATTGCAGCTCTTTTTCCATCTCCCTCGAAAACTAGTTTTTTTTCATAAAACAACATTTTTAAGGAGTGACACTCACCGTATAACACATAACATTTTTTCGATGAAGGAGAAAAATATACGTCTTTCGAATTTAGATTTGTAACTTCGATATCTAGTAATTCCACTTGGTTAGATAGTGTTTTATTAAATATTTTTTCCTTAATCAAGTTTTGAAGTCAAACACATTATAATTTAGACATGGGTAGACCGAATAACGCATAAATTTTTTTGTATGTATTGAAAGTCATTTTTTTTTGTTAGATTAAGGAATTCAATATTTGGTGCACTCATATTTTTCAAAAAAAAAATTTGATAATCTTCTATTTTTCCACATGTGCAGAATAGAGAGGTTGATTTTTAGTGAAAAACCTACATTCACAAGAAAGAAAAAATAAATATAATAATCAAATTAAATTTTATTAAAATTATACTTTTTTGGAAGCTTATAATAAGGACTATATACTTACAAAAAATAAATATTAAATGAATTCATTTGATTCCCCGAAAGGTAAATCAAAAGTGGGTTTTTATTAGCATTTTGATAGGTGTAAAGGAGACTCTGTTATAGGTATGGTTTAAAACTAGCTGGGTTCTATCCAAGGGAGCTTGGTCTAAGGTGGTTTGATCAAACCATATTCAATTAGAATCCTTTAAATGGAAATTTTCAAGGCTTAAATCATTATATTTTTTAAAAATATGTGATTTCAGAAAAAATTAGGATCTCCCATAAAGTGTAAACCACTATTGTGGCAACACCCTAAAATATAAAATAAAATTATTAATAATAATGATCATAGGATGGCACAGAGTGGAGTGGGCTCATAAAGTAGAGAAACGACGAAAGGTGGTGAAGTAGAGAAGGTTGAATTTGTTCAGAAGGAGGGCAAGCATCTACGGAAGGAGGGGAGTATTAAGATGCATGGGGGGAATGAAGCATTTGAGGAGAGATCGGTGGGATTGCAACAAAATTATAAGGCGCAATGGTTATTTATAGAAGGAAGATGGGTGGACAAGTGCCACCCCTTTTATTGGAAGGAGAAACTAGAACTTGGTATTGGTTGCACCCCAATTTGCATGACGCATGATACCCCAGATTCACCCACTACAATGGAAGAAACTAGAGTTGCCTGAAAGAGGCATGATTCTCCAGAAACACCACGAAGGGACCACCAACCTAGGGCTCGGCTTCGAGCGACGCGAAGAAGAGGAGAGGATGGGTTGGCTCACTGTAGAAAAGGAAAAAAAAGAGAGAGGAAAGAATAGAATGAGCAGTGGCCAGTGAGGATTCGGGCTATGGTGGAGGACAAAAACCCTAACTAGAAGGTTGATGATGGAGTGATGAAAATCAATGTCACTAAGGAAATAAGTGTTGACTCGGCAATCCTAAAGGACTTTGATTTCATCTGCTGCTTCATTAGCGGTATGCTTGATTGAGCCTCGATCAAGTCATGGATCCTAGAGCATTGGAAGACAGAAGTCTTTGTAAGATTCTTACTGAAAGGGTTTTTCTTGGTAGTCTTCGCAAATGAGGAAGCGAAAAAATGGGTCACAGAGGGTGATATGTGGTTTATGAATGAAAAATCCCTGTACATGTAGCCCTATAGCCAAAACTTCAACCCAGTAAAAATGAGACCTTATGATCCGCATGTTTGGATTAGGCTCTACAAGCTTTTGATGGAGTACTGGTCTGGAGAATGCTTGGAAAAATCAGTCACTCACTGGGATCCCTAATGGAGGTAGATATGGGCATTCTAGATGGATATTTGTACAAATATGCTAGACTAAAAAATTGCAGCAATTGATACCATTCCAAAGAAGAGTTGGGTATGCGCAGGATCATGATGGGCCAAAAAGTGGTGATAAGTAAGTGATATGATGGCCCATGTGGCTAACGACTTTCTTTTTACCCAAAATTGATGAAACGAAAAGGGTTTTTAAAGGAGATTCTCCTTTCCACCAATATAAATTATTCTTTACTTTGAATTTAATAAATAATTATTATTCATTTTCTATTTGAATTATGACTAAAGTCCTGATTGATAGGTTGATTGAAAAACATCTATAGCTTTCAAATGGTATCACATTTTTTGAATCTAAAACATGCGTCACATTCAATGCTTCACATACTATAGGATTAAAAAAAGAAAAATTGAATTTCATGAAGTTTTGACCAAGTTAAGGTGGTCAGACATATGATTTTGTATATTTTTTAAAAGTTGTAATAAAAAATTCCTATTTAATTATTTACATGGAAACAAATTAAAAAAAAAAATGCATCACATTGGGACATGATTCCTTTACTTATATCTAAAATATAATAAAAAAATATTATCATTTTATTGTGGTTAAGGTGGTTAGAAAGACACCTACTTCTTATTTTTTCACTGAAATTTAAGTATTACTGCATTGAAATTTCAAAATTTCACCAAATAGATTTTTTATTTTTTAAAATATACCTAGTAGTTTAGAAACTACATTAAATTTAATATAGATTCTATTCTTACATATTTTTGAAATAATATACATAAATTATTCAAATTTTTATGTCAAGTTTCCTAACCCTGATTTTTCTGAATTTTTTGCCACTTAAAGCCTTGTTTTTTCCATGATGATCCTACACATACCCAGTTGTCTTATGGTAGACAGGGATAGTTAATTGCAGGTGATTGAAATTGAAGAGGTTAAAATTTTTTGCCTCAGATGTAGTGCATAGGACCATGATGTGTTAGAATGCACTAAAGGAATGAAAAATGTATGGAGAAAGAAGTCAAACAAGGTCCATACCTCTCTTGTCCCCACATCCATTCCCACAGCCCCTACAAAGGAAGACACCCATTTGAGAGAACTTACAGAAGGTGCAGTGGCTATGGTGCCCTTGGATAATCCTTTCAAAGCATTGAACAATGGGAAGCAAGTGGATGAATTGAAGTCGATGTCCCCTTCTCAGGGGAAGTGCCAAGAGTTGAAGACAATCGATGATACGAAGATTTCCTATTTGGCTAGCGAGGACCTAGACTCAAATGTTGACCTAGAGCATGTGCTTGATTTCATTGAGGATCAATGCATATCCCAATTGGCAGTGAAGCACCTGGGTGTGGGAAAAGTCAGCATAACTGGTAGTTCCCCTAGAAGAAAATATTTCAAGCAATTGCAAGAAGAAGACATAGTAACAAAGAAGTATCCCAACATTACCAAATTATTAAGTACCAAGGGAGGAAGCTCCTCCCTTGGGAAACAATCAAGATCACAACATGGAATGTCAAGGGCCTAAAGGCCCCTAACAAGCGATGCCTAGTTAGGTGTCAATTACGAAAGAGTACAAGCAACATAATTTTGTTACAGGAAACTAAGCTCTCTGGTGAAGATGAGGTTAAGTTTCTAAGATTTTTTCGGCAATGGAAGGGTTATTTCCAAGACTCTTGGGGATCTACAGGGGGTCTAGGCTTGTTGTGGAAGGAGGCCATAGTCTTTGTGGAAGTTGTCTTCTCTTCTTCAAATTGGATGTCTGCTAAGGTATATGATCTTGGGCTAAACTGCCATTTCATGACGATCAATGTTTATGGACCAATAAGAATAGAGGAAAAGGATTCCATTTGGCATTCAGTGTTGAATTTCACCTTTCCATTCCTTAGGGACAAGTTCATCATTGGTGGTGATTTTAATGCTATACTAGAGCTATCAGAGAATAGTGGCAGGGTCAGGAATGTTTCTCAAGAAACCATAGATTTCAGAAGTTTCGTGTTAGAGGCTGAGCTAGTTAACTGCCTAACAGAGAATGGTGTATTTAATTGGACCAATAAACAAAAGGATTTCACAGTCATAACAAAGAGATTGGATAGGTTTCTGGTATCCCCAACTTGGTGCAATTCTGGTATGCATATCCATGTAGGCATTTTTCTTGTTTCAATCTCTTACCATTTCCTAGTGGATTTGTTGATCAATGACTGGTTGGAATAGTTGAAGACAAGTTTGAAATTTTAGAATATGTGGTGGTGGGATAGAAAACTTCTTGGCTTACTGGAAATTTGGTAGAAGGAAGCCATGGTGGGAGGCTCAATTAGCTTCAAACTAGATAAGAAGTTACAAATCATCAAACAAAAGTTGAAGGAATGGAATAAGGAGAAGTACCAGAACATATTTGTGGCAAAAGAAAATGTGGAAAATGAGTTGGAGGCCCTTAATGAGAAAGTAATCAGGGACGACATGAGGAATGAAGAATTAAAAAAAAAAAGAATTAAATGCTAAGTTGACTGAGCTCCTCAAGAGGGAGGAAATTTATTGGAGGGACAAATCAAGGGAGGTCTGGCATAGAGAGAGGGACTCAAACTTCAAATTATTCCATGCTTCGGTGTTGGCCAGGAGGGTAGCTAATAAGATAGAAGTAAAAAATGTTGATGACTCAATGGCTCGTGTTTTGTCTGAAGTTTGCAAGGCAATGATTGATTTCTTTAAACATCTACTTGAGGATCAGGTGACACAGGAGGTTGGTGACAGTTTCCTTTATTTGTTGAGTAAGCGGGTAAGTGATGCTGAGAATAAAATGCTTTGCAAAGTGGTATCTAAAGAAGAAGTCAAGAGTGCATGATCTAATTAACGAATCTAATACATTTGCTTCAAGAATGCATTACAATCATAGTTTCAATTCCACTTCCAAAATGAAATTAACACACAACATAATTGAATTAATGAAATAATGAAAAGACATAATTTAGAATGAGAGACAAGAAAGAGAGAATGCAAACAACTTCATAATGGAGTTCGTTGTAAGAAGGACTACGTCTCTTTGCCCTTCTCCAAAGAGTAGATTGATCTAATTAAAATCTCCAAAAATTTGGCATTGCAACTATTACAAATTACAAAGCTTTTCCCTTCAAGCAAGATGGAATTCCAACATTCTTCCGACATACAGGATGATCAACAATTCATCT
>VDFB02301775.1:0-23465 GCA_007258455.2 Sequoia sempervirens | reverse complement strand
TTTTTAGTCTCCAAGGATCAACTTTAATCTTTTGTGTAATTATTATGCCATTTTTGTTAATCATTCTTCTAAAGTTATTAAATGAAATTTAAGCATGTGAAACATCTCGTACTCCTTCAATTTGCAGCTCAATTTCCCAAGAGATGGCACCATAAGGAATGATGGCTAATTGTCATTATGAATTATTTTCTTTTCAAAGGAGTAGTAATTCATTTTGCATGCATGCAACAACTGGTGGTACGTGCTGAATTTATTGCTAGAAACAACTATTGTTTCCAACTCCTGAATTAGAAAAGGCTAAAGTTGCATACAAAGGAAGAGTGTTGTGAGGAGAGTTGATTACATAGTTCACTAAGAAAAAATTCAAGGATGAGTTGTAGAGAGAAATTGAGTGTTCGCAAAAGTCTACATAATATCTTAATGGCACAAAATCCTAGGATGGGGCATAATCCTTAGATGGAAGCTCAAGAAGAGGTAGTTGGAAGCTTGTCTGATGCCTTCTTAATGGTGCCAATGGCTCTTTTTTTAGTAACTTCTCTTATGCCACGCTAGGGATGCCAAAAAATCCAAAATGGCCTCACACATGGGTTGTGTAGAAGGCTGCCCATAGAAAAAGGTCTTGATAGTGGAAGAATGGAGTAATATTTTTGACCCTGACCTCAAAACTAACCCTAAGGGTCTTAGGGAAGTAGCCTATGTAAGAATGAAAAATTCCAAGGTTAATAACCATGACTCTTTGGCATGTAGGTTGTGGTTATGCAGTCTTCCATAGTATATGGTCCCCTTTGTGCATCACTGCCTAGAATTGGTTCATGAGTTTTCCAAAAAAAATAATTTGGATACTAGAGTCATAGAAGGTTGAAACCCGAGGGTAGTAATTAGAATTGAAGCTATAAAGGATATTCTATGTATCTATATGAGACAAGGAAAATAATTTCCAAAGAGATTCACTATAGGTGGCTCTGAAAACCTCTAGAGAACTAGAACTCATGCTCTAAGTTTTTATAATCAAGAAACAAAAAGAGCCAAGGACGATAAGTGCTCGCCATAGTTTTTGATTGCGCACAATTTTTTCAACTCATACCTACAAGATGTCTTCTCTATGATGGCTTTTTTTGGCAGCCTGGACAATGAAAAAGAGGTGCATGACTTTCAAATGGGTTTGGGTTTTCAGTTAAGAAGACATCATTCTTTATTTTGGTATGACTTTGCAAAGCTCATTTTTTGGGAGATGTTGGACGAATTCAAGGAATATCACAAATAGTATAGATTCAAGTTTTCTTCTTTTTTTGCTCACATGTTTTTGCACCAAAACCCTAGTTTCTTTAAAAAATATATGGGTTTATCTATCTTTGATTAAAGTGGGGTAAGGAAGCCTATTTCTATGTGGACCCATCTTCTTTCTATAACCCACAATTATTATGCATTTTTTGAGTCTTTCTTGAATTTGATATTGCAATATTTTAATGAGGGTGAGGTTGGATATTATCATTTCTCTACCAAGAAAGTGGGATGCATGGGAAGTTTTTTCCCTCCCTACTACTAGTTCCTCAGAAAGGATTTTTCATTTGTCAGGTTGCACGGTTTTACTGAGGAGCCATTCTGACTACCAATCTGTGTCACAAACATGGTGCTTGCCCTTGAGGTATTTAGGCAACTGGCGATTATAAACATCATGTTTTGTGGGGGAAAGAATAAGAAAGGATTTTCAAATGCCCTTTAAGCTTTGGCATGGTAATAATGGTAAAGAAGAAAAAACAAGGTCTGCTAACAATGAAGCTTGCTCATTTGGGGCTAGTGTTGATTTGTGACAAGTGGGAATATAATCCTGATAATGACTTGACAGAGCTGAATGTTAAGGTGACTAATAGCTCTTAGCCTTACTGGGAGGCTCGGTGGAGTCCATAGATGGGGGACCAAAATATCCTTGTAGACCTCGCCTATGTTCCCACTAATGACCAAATATTTCCTGAGCTTTCTTTTTATCTCCCTTTGGCCAAGCCCAGTGACAAGTGAAAAATTGGAGCCACCCTTTATAATCAATTGGCCAAGAATTACCAATGGAGTGAGGAAAAATCACCCAATTCTGGATTTATCATTAAGAGACTAGATTTCTTGATGCGAAGTTCTAGGAGCCTAACATGGATGAAAAATTCAATGATCTCTGGAATAGATAGCATAATGATACTGATGCAAGGAAGGATGAGGAGGTAGATCTAGAGGAAGCAACTATAATAGTGAAAATAAAAAGAGGTACAAAAGGCCTTGGTACAGGGAGGAGGAAAAGTAGCAGAACAACTCATCAAAAATCCTCTCAGTGTACAAGCAATGACATCCCATGTCATGGACACACTACCACATACATGGGATACTAAGAGACCTAGGGTAACCCAACAATCTTAGGAGGTCGCAGAGGTGGATGATTTCACTGATAAGAGGCTATATATCACATGGCAATTGAGTAGAGAAAGTCACAAGTACTTGCAATGAGCCAAGGGATTGAAGCTTGGTAGTAACTCAAGCATCTTTCTCCCTCCTTCTCACTTCAGCCTTTGGTTAACCCTCAGCATGGGTAAGTGCACTAAGATGGTTCCCAAAAGGGGGCTTATGGCCAATTTTTTCTGAAATCAGGAAATGGCCAATTCGATCGGAAATTGAGGGATAGCTACCCAAAATTTTGAGATGGAACAAAAACACACACTGAAGTGTTCTGAGTCTACTTTCTAAACTACTAATTTATTTTGAAAATACTGATGGCTATAAGCCATGAGGATGTACATTAAATTGGTATGAGCTAATGAAAATGACAACATAGCAACCTTGTAACACCTGAATGTTGAACCTTTTAGTATTTTAAAATCGCTACCATCGTGGTTAGCCAACAAGCAGATCTAGTTGATGGGCCATGATTTTGATAATTTTAATGAATATTTGATTTTACAAATTCTTTCTTTAAGTGGTACTTCCCTGAAAAGGAAGAATTTGGCTGAAGTTCTTAATTACACCTGGAAAAATGATTTTTTTCTTTTTAAATTTGTAGAATGGATTCTAGTTTCTAAAAATGTAATTTATTTGAAATTTTGATGAATGGTTAATTTATAACAAAAAAAACACCAAACATTGCTTTTTGGAAAAAAACAGACATAAAAAATTATGGATGAAAGGCTTAACATTATCAAAAAGTAAAAAAAATACATCGTTGGATAGCTAAGAGAGAACCTAACATTACCCATGTTTTCAATTTTGTCAATATTGAACTAGATGCAATCTTGATGGTGAGCATGAAACCGATTATGTGAAAAATTGTAGAATTTGCAAAAACACGTCTCTGGCCTTGTTGAATGCCCTCCAAGCCTTTGCTGGTATTCCAAGGCAAAGCACTTTCTCTCACTTTTTTCTTTGTTTTAACACGAAATAATGTGAGCACATTATAATGTGCTCACATTATAATGCGAGCACATTTTTTAAAACATTTTTCAAAAGTGGCCAAAAAATTGGTACCCAACTTCATGCACCCACCCACATACACGTCTCCAATTACTTAAAGCTTCACCCTATCATTTTTTGGTTCTACACCCATAGGAGGTTTGTCCCAATTTCCCTTCTCTCCAACTGGATAGACAAATTTTACTCCCTGTGGTTTGTTCCTTCTTTTGTCAGGGCCCAATTTGCACCCATTATTGTGAACCCTTTTGCTTCCACTGCATCTACTCTGACTAAACCTACCCAACAAATGGTATCCTCTACATCACTACCACCACCCTTTATGAGTTCTTCTATTGCTTCCCAAATTGGAACCTTGCAAGTCATTCTCCCTTTCTCCCCATTAACAATGGCTCTACCAAAGAAAGCATCATTTGAGTCCACAATGATTTCATTCCATTTTTCTCTTCCCCCCAATGCACCCTTTACAGGCAAGAAAATTAAATCACCAGTAGAATTTTTTGTGCAAAATACCATGACTAAGGCAACATGGGCTAAAAGAGTCCAAAAAATAAAGTAGAAGGATGTCACAAAGCCTTCTAAGCCATGCATGCAAACCCTCTTTAAGGAGGTTCAAGCATCAATAAAATTTGCAACTATGTCACCCAACATCATCAAACCTCAAGGGTAGTTGCAACCTGAGGATTATAAAATCCATGCGTTGGGGACTGATCTACACTCAGCCTGGTCACAAGACAAAGTTGAGCTGATGGAGGAAAATTAGAGGGTTGTGATGACATAATTTTTGAAGCATATTCATCAACTGAGGAAGAGGGAAGAGGAGCTCAAAAATTTTAAAGAAAGAATGGAGATCCTACAAAAGGAGGAAAAGGTAAGGGACACTGAAATCGTACGCTTGCCTCAACAAGCGTAGGCAGAAAAGGCCAAACTCTAGGAGGAACTTTTAAAGTTCTAGTCCCAGGATCCCAACTTGGTTGCTAACCTGTAGTAGGAAAACAAAGAGCTTCAAGGCTAGTGGGCTCAAGCAAAGAATGAAGCCCAAGAAAAGAATCAGGAGCTTTTGAACCAACAAGTTCAATTTGAAAAGGAAATCCAAGAAATGAAGGTCTCCCTAGAAAAGGAATGTGGAACCCGAGGTCAAGTAGAGGAGCTATTAAGAAGCAAAGATATAGTTTTAACAACTCTATAGGAATGTCTCAATGCATCGTAAAGTTGATGAGCTAATGGAAGAACTTAGCTCTAAGGATCTTGAGATAAATATTTTGAAAATTCACTCCCAACCCTCTACTCCTCAAACTGATCTCCTTTTGGTAGTTCAACAATTATATGTCTCCTACTGGGAGAAGGTTAAGTCTTTCTATTCGTCCCTACAACCAACACTCCAATTCATGGTGGACGTAGTGAATTTAAGTAGGAAGGTGCATGGTACCATTGATCAGGTTCCACAATTTATTACTGAGAAGATGCCCAAGACTGAAAAATTGCTAGAAAAATTGTACACAATGACAAATGTAGACTTGGAAAAGAAAGGGATAGATGACTAGAGGTTGGCTACCAAAAGGCAAAGGAATTCATTCATTATCATGTAGAAATCCTCCAAGTTAATAGATTTTTGGTCTTGCTATTTTGAACTATGAGTAATATGTAGATGCAATTATCCCATTTGACTCATATGGGTTTTCCTTCACCTTTTCTCTCTGACAATTCATTGGCCATGAAGGAGCATATTATGGTAAGGATCAAGGAGAAGCAACAAGATCAATGTACTTTCCAATTGTTCAATCAAACTCCCACATCCATGGACATTGAAGGTGCCACTCATCCAATGGCATGGCTTCTGTTCCAACTTGAGTTAGGGAATAGGATCTCCATGGAGTTGCATTTCAAAGAAATTATTGATCTGCATCAGGTGCAAGAAAATATGCACTCTTTACTAATTCCATTTGAGGCCAACTGGTTACCTCTATAGACTACCCTTTCAAAGCTCTGAATATTGCCCAATGGACAAGGTTCTAGTCTCAAAACTAGAATTTTTGGGTTCTCATTCTATAGGTGAAATGCCCCTAATAGTTGCCAAAAGATGTGGATTTGAAAATCCCTAAAGCTCCCTCTAGGTCGATATTATTGATTTTGCATAGCCCCAGCCTATACTTTGCATGTTTACATATTTCAAGCTCTCTTGTGATAGTGCCTTCATCTAATTATGCCATGTGTAGGTAGTGTACGCATTTGGGAGCTATTTTCTCTAGCTTCTTCTCTGAGCTTCCCCTGTGTGCCATGTCACATCATTTCAAGGGCACCTTTTTGGAGGACCCCATAATCAATGCTTGGAGTGCAGACTACTCCATGTGTCATCTTCATTGGGACTTCAATCTCAAACAAAGGAAGAATGAGAGGCCCTACCTCTATGCCATGTGTCCTAATTGATTCTTCAGACGGTTAGACACATGTCTTCATGAGAATTTCATTGCTTCAACTCCAAGGCCACATCCATCATTACAAAGAGTACACTTTTTTTGAGGCAACTGAATGCCACATTTCATAATATTTTCTATTGCATTGATTTTGGAGAATCATTATGACGGGCGACATGGCCCATGCCTGGGAAATCTTTTCGGTATTGGCTTTCAAGTGGTGGAAGAATCTATATATACTACTTTGACTCTTTGAAAAAGGGTTCAAAAATACATAGAAAAAGTGTTGAAAGACTGTAGGCCTTTGTATTTTTTTTAATTATTGTATTAAGACTCATAGACTATGCCAATTTATTCAGCCTCTCTATTTCTTAGTTAATTGATAAGACATTATACTATGTTGTTTGTTGTACTGAGTAGTTTATCTGCAATATTTCTATAATTTCAATATAAATTTTTTGTTTAGATCATGTCTTGAACTGTTCATGTTTAGTGAATGCATATGGAAGTTATACTATGTTATTTGATTAACTTAGGATTTTCATCTATGATTTTTTTTATTTTTGGACATGTAGATTGTTGAACAGGTCCTCAAATCTCATCTAAAAGGAAGATTTCCTGTGCCTATATACTTAAATCTTGGTTCATCACCTTAGATTAGATTTTATTTTAATATATCTGCTTCCTTTTCCATTTTCAACCCCCCAATACATGAAAGAGCCGACTTCTTTAAAACCTAGAGGTTACTGAGTTTAGCAAAATTGGTCCCCCATTAACTGAGTTTCCCATAAGGTTGTTTGCCTAGTAATTTTAGGCATCAACAATTACACGACTTGAATTTCTAGAAGGGATTGTTGCATACTATACTAAATTATTTAAAGAGTCTCACAAGGCACTACAAGTGGCTCAAGAGAAATATAACAAGCTTCATATCTCAGATGAAGTTTTGGCATAGCTTGAGAGCATAGGTTATACAGAGTAATAGTCCAGGTGGGCTTTACGAATGCCTGGTCAAAATGTTCAACGTGCAGTAAATTTTTCCATTGAATGAAAGGAAAGAATTAACAAGGGATGACTTGAAGGAAGACTTTAAAAACATAGTCATGAGAGATTAGAACAAGAAGAATCATTCATAAATAAAGGCCACAACTATTTCTTCAAGGACATTTGGAACAAAAGAGATTCATCATTTTTGTAATAAAGTTGACAACATAGAGTGACCATTTTTGAAGGGTTTGTTCAAGAAGAGTCATGGCCTAGCAAAGGTCTTAGGGATGCAATGGGTTTTGAAACCCTATGAGCATAGTGTCACCTAGAGTGAAAACCTATAAAGTTTCTACCAAGCACCCAAAGAATAGAGGATTTTCATCATTTCTTTCTAGAATAATAAGTATCAAAGACAAAGAAACTATGGTATATTCAAGAGAAAATACCACACAATAATAGATTTAATCATCTTTTTGTTGCAACTAGAGCATAAAAATATCAATTTTCTAGCATGAAGAACAACTTACTAGCACTTTGTCATAGTTCAATCTACAAAATAAGGTCCAGTAGTCTCAAACCCTTGGCGATAGAGGCAACAACATCAAACATATTGATGAAAGATGAATGCAAATGAGCTCGCAAGTTGAGTTAGGAGTTTCTTTTTAGTTTCAAAGCGAAACCCTAATTTTGGCTGACCTGGGATTTTTTTTTCTTTTATTTCATAAACATTACACAATGATTAATGTTAGGACATGGTCATCATATGTGCCTCTTTTTTCTTAGGACCCATCGTCAAATCTTGGAAAATAGCAGCAATGTACCCTCCTTCTTTGCGTACCTACAAGGCAAATATTAGGGCATCCTAACACTTATTAAGGGTAATAAACAATAAGTTACCTTAATACTTGTTAGGTTAATTATAATATTTGTTTTTTTTACATGTATTAAGGTAAGTAATTATTAATATTATCTTCAATACTTGTTAAAATACACTAATAGGTGCCCTCTAAATATGCAAAGAAGGAGATGAGTCATGATCAGTAAAACTAAAGTGTTGTTAGTGGATTTGGAGTTCTATTTTTGACTTTAAGTCAAATTGATATGATTTTGGAGTTCTTTTTGGTTAGATAGTTTAAGAGGGGGAGTTTGGAGCTAAATTAGCTCAAATTGGAGCAATTATGGGCCCCCTTTTCTAGGATTTTTTGTTTTTCTCATGGGAGAGATATTTTGAACTATAGTTGACTCTTCTTAGTCTTTGGGACTCATTTTGTATTATAGGAGGGAAAACTTATGTTTTCCCTAGTTCTTACTTTTTGTCTTCTCTTGCATGTTGCAAAGAGACTTAGAGATTTGTAACTCAGATGTTTTCACATTTTATATACAACAACAATTATTTAAGCTCATTTTAATTAGTGTTTGTAGAGATTCCTTCCATATTTCAATAGAATCAAGTGTTTACCTTCTTATTTTTAGGTATTGTGTCTCTTGTCGATGATTTTGATGAAGATTTGATGTGTTTTAGTAGTAAAAACTTTAAATTAATGTCTCTTTCATGGTTGCATGTATACAAAATTAGTTAATAATCATAGTTCATAGGTTGTGCTAGTGGTTTGTCTTATCTTCCAAGTTGTAAAAATCATGTTTTCCTTTAGAAAAGATAGGTTTATCAAAGCCTTTTTATGAAATATTTATGTGATTGGATTTCCCAAATTGAGTTGTGTAAGAAAATCCGTTGAGAAGTAGTTATGACTATAGGTTAATTATATTTTGGTGTATCACCTCCTAGAATTAGCTTTTCCTTTCATAAGCTATCCTTCTTCCCTTTTCCCACAAAAAAAATTAGTTTCTAGGATATCTAAAGGGGAACCAGCCCATAATTTGGAGATTCATCTTCATTATGAGCAACCCATAGGCTCGAAGATGTTTCCATGTTTCATGGGATTGTTGAGCCTCCAAGCTTAGCATCTGGGTGTAATCCTCGTGACAACATGGTTTCAAAAGGCTAACAACTTGTGTTATGCTAGGTATATCATGAAACACATGGCTCCAATGGAAATCAAGGTGTGTTCTATGTTTTTAAGGAGAATTTTGGGTTGAAGGGTGGGTAATGTATTGTTAGGGAGATATCAATAATCTCCTCCTCTTACACCAAGATATACGCACTAGGAGGGCATGCATTAGGATAGAATGAGACATGAACTTCATCATCTATTAGAGTAGCATTACCAAAAGAAAAAATGAAATATCAATCAAGGATTTCAAAGAAGACATAAGTTTTCCAAAGTACTCAAATATTTTGAAATTTAGTTATCAAAAGTAAATTATGTGTAGATATTGAATTGTTACAAAGAAATGCATAGAAATCGGGAGCATAACTAGACAAACAACTCAGAGATTTTAATGTCACTAAAATATAGTCCAAAATAAGTTGGACAAGGGAATTAGCACCCTAGACCAAAGGAGTTAAATTTTAATACCTTGAAAATTTGGAACTAAACTATAATGTCTAAATGTTTAAAATTGTAGAGGTTTAGGTTTGTATGCAAACATATTTTTGTAAATGCATAAAATATCAATTTTTGTTATGTGTAATACAATTTTTGTTATGCATAATACACAATTATGCATATAATATTTAGATTTTTGAAATAATATAATTTTTCCAAAATGTAATTTTCAGTTTGTCAAATGCAATAATCAATTGAACCTAGTTTGAAAAATCTAGAAATTAAAGATTTTGTATATTGTTAAATGACAATCACAATGTAAATCTTCACTTTTTAATTCTTTTCAACAAAATATTCATGCATAAATGATAACTTCAAACAATTAATCTATTTTCAGATCTTAACATGACCTAATTAATATTTCAAAAGGTTTTAAAGTACAACAAATGTCAGGCTCACCAAAATGTGATGTGGGAAAAGGGGATCTAGGGTATAAATCACACTTTCTCCTATATCGTAATGGAAAGACCAAAAAATGATCATAACACGCACTTGAATACTAACCTCAAAAAACTAATTTTTTAAATATTAAAATTTTGACATTGAAATACTTGAATTCAAGAAAAATCATACTAGAAAGGGGTGCTATCACCCTAGTCCAAGCCTATTTTTGGGCATTGAGTGTCACTACATAATTATTAATTGCTAATCCCCAATTAAATCTAGAAAATGGGAAAATTAAAAGCACAATTAGGTCTTAGCACATAGAGGTGAGCTAAACCTCATTTGAAATTGTCAAGGGTGACAGTTTATGATGCTATAGTAAGAACTTCAATTGTTACATTATGGAGGTGTGAATAGATGTGATCATGAAAAATAGAGGATAGTCAGGGAAAATATTTAATGATACGTTTTCCTTAAATCTTATGGATTCTCATGATACATGTTCTTTAACTAGTTACACTCATTCCATCTATTAACATAGAACATGAAAACCTATAACCTATTCACTCTCTAGCTATCTGTTACAAATTGCAAGAAGAATATATTTTAGGGCTTGTAAAGATGTAATTCTCATCAGGCCAAGTGATCACTTATGAAAAGTAAAATCCTTTTTAGTAATGGCTCTACATCTTTTAGAGATGGATGGTGAAATTATATTTTTTACAATTGTATAAAATAAAAAGACATGCTTGTTTTCATATGTACATTCTTTGGATATATTATTTTTTGTGCAAGTATTTGGTGCAATTAATCTTTAACAAAATTATTCTCTAAATAATGATACATCTCCCACATCGGATGAAGATTTGAATGGTGTATCTTTCTCATTTATGAGGTATAATTTAGGTAAGAAATATGGATCTCAAAACTAAAAGATATCAAAACATAGTATATTCCTTGTATACCATTTGTATCTAAAGTATTGTATCTCTTCCATGAAAATAGAGCCCCTTGCAATTGTTAGCCCTATGATAAGTATGAAACAATTTTTTTTAGTGACCTTAACCAAGAGTGAAACATATAGATATTTCTAGTGAATTCTTATTAGACATGTTAGTTTACTAGTTACACTCATTCAATTTGTTAATTAATAGAGCATGAAAACCTTAGGACTCATCCACTCTCTATATATCTATTACAAATCCTTGCCGAGTTTGAAAGATAGATGAATTTTAGAGATTATAGCGATGTAATTCTCATGGGGCCAAGTGGTCAATGATGATATGTAAAATTCTATTGTACAGATGTTTCTACATCTTTTAGAGATAAATAGACCTAGAGCTTTATTTTTGACAATCGTGAACAAAAAAAATGTATTCTTTGTTTTTAGGGTTGCATCTAATACATATATTTTTTTGTAAATATTTGGTGAAATTCAACTTGAATAAAATTATTCTCTTCATAATGATACATCTCCCACATTAGATTCATTTTCAAATGTTGCATCTTTCTCATTTATGAGGGATAATTCGAGTAAGAAATATAAATCTCAAAAATGAAAGATATCATGATATAGTAAATCCTTGTATATACCATTTTTTATCCAAGTATTGTATCTCCTCCATGAAAATAGAGGTCCTTGCAGTCCTCAACCTTATGAAAAGTATGAAACCAAATTTTTTAGTGACCTTAACCAAGAGTGCAACATCTAGATATTGTATCCTTGTATTGTTTTTATTTTTATCCAAAATATAGACATGAATATGATGATCATTATAATTGAGGTTAGTGCATTTTAGGATAAAATCAATTCATATTTATGTTTTGAAAGTGTTATAGACTATTCCAAAATATTTTGGAGACTAGTGGTTACCAACTAAGAAGGTAGAATTTAGATTTGTCCATAAAAAGAATCATGGAGTGTAGTGGAATATTCTTGAAATATTTAGGGTTGGAAGGGAATATGGAGTACATTAAAAAATATTTATTAAAAATAATTTGCATGAAGGAGACGACTCTATAATTTTTAAGTTGATAAATAGAGTGAAGCATATTTTTATTTTCAATGTTAATATATAATTGGAGAGTGGATTTGTGATGAAACCATAGGAACTTGTTCTACATTAGAAAACAAAGAATTGGATGCTTCTTTCTTATATAATTAATAATCAAAGACACATAATTTAATCATCACCATTATTCACATCTATGCAAGAATGTAAAAGGGAACATTATTATAAATTCAATAAACCTCTAGAGGAGGTTAAAATTAAATGAAAACCCTAGTAACTTCTCTATAATGATTATGCATGCTTTGTAATGCTATAAATTGTATAACCTATATATTTTTCATTATTCATATACTCATGCCTCTCATGCAAAAGGAATATCCAAACTTGAATCATTCACATGAAACTCTCCTCCTTGTGAATTCTTTTTTTATCATTCATTTCATTACTATCATTATCAAATTTATTAGTGAAACTTACCACCTATTCTCCAAACATATCCACATTAGTGTGTTTCTCTGTCATGTCTCAATCCTGATGCAGGTTGCTTTTGGTTTTGTGTGGACTTGTTACATGCTCTGATGTGCCTGGTAGAATAATAATTAATATGATGGTGTTTTGGTGTGGAGATAAATGAAAGTGTTTATTTAAATTGTGAAAATTTGAATAGTATTGAATGCATTTTATTTTGGAAATGAAGCAAAATAGAGTAGAAACATTTTAATTAATGTAATGTATTGCTTTATTTATATCTTAATGTGATATTAATTCAATTATTGTTGTGTGCCTGAGTGCACTTGATTTGTAGGAAGTCAAAGACCAAGGGTGTGATTAAGGAGAGGAGGTTAGCATCTTGACAGGACAAAGCAGGAAGACCTCTCGATCACACACGCACACTTAGTTTCATATAGACTACATTTAGGAATGTCTAATTTTTGCAGAGCATATTTTCAAGAAAGTTTTCCAAGAACCATTACCTTCTCAGGAATTCTTTTCCCTCTTTTAAAAATGCTTTTCCTTTTTCCATTTCTACCCTTATCTTGAAATGGATTTTAAAAATAATAATAATTTTCAGTTTAATTGCATGTAAATCCCCTAATTTTGAAAATATTTTCCAAACAATAAAAATAAATATCTTATAACTAATGGTTAACTTATTAACTCAAAGTTTAACACAAAATAAAAGAAGAGTAGAATGCATGAGTATTTAAATCAAAATTTATAAGTAACTATAATTTAAACGTAATCCTTTATTTTATCATGATTTCACTACATCATTTTGGCCATCTTAAGTAGGCAAGAGGCTAGGATTGATAACCTTGAGCAGGAAAGACAAACTGGACCAACAAGGTCTGAACCTGGTGAAAGTGAAAACATCAGGAATGAACCAAATGGAGAAAACCCTAAAGCTGAAAAGAATCAAAGTAAGCTAACTAAGGTAGCTGAGGTACTGGGTAAGGACCTCAAGAAGGTGGTGCCACCCAAGTTTTATAAAATCATGTTAGTGCCTATTTTGGTTTTCTCTCATTTTCCAGTTGTGTGCCTTGGTTTTTACTATTGGGTCCCTGGTTTGGGGTTTTTCCCCTTCATTCTGCACGTGGGTCAAGTGGGCTCCCACAAGGGTTGAGCTCAGCGTGTTTGAATTTTCCTCTGTGGTGGTGTTTCTCCCTTTGGTTCTTCTGTCTTGTCTTCCTGCTTCCTTCATGGGTTTAAACCCTGGCTAGGGTTTTGCTTTCTCCATTCGGGTCTGTTGTTTTCTTTTCTTTCTGGCCGTTTGTTCTTTTCCTTCGGTGACTTGTCCGGCCAGTTCGCTCTTCACTTGTGGTTCCCCCGAGCCCCTTACTTCATTCATCACCGGCCCCTGGCTACCGTTTTTACCGGCTCGCCTTGCCTTTAGCGTACCTTTTGGCTTTCGGGGTGACTTCTTGGCGACCTCAGATTGTCTCCCCGAAGTCTCCTTCGGCTTGTGTTCTTTGTGTCGGGGAGATGTCTCCCCGACCCCCATTTGTTTGGCCGACTGTGGTGGCCCCCTTTTCCCTTGGTATGTTGGCGTCTATTCGGGGTGATCTCTCGGTGAACTCCTCTTGGTCTCAACGACAGAAAACATTTGGAGGTCTTCGGCATGAGTTATACCTTTCGTTGAAAGGTCTCGGCGATGTCATCTTGTTACGCCGATTCGGTGATGGAGGACTTAATGCTTCGGTGAGACTTATATTCAGTGTGTGGTCTTCTTCCGACGGTGGTTCAATATATGGCTTTCGGTGAAAGTCTTATTTTCTCTCAGCGAACATGTGTATAAAGGTCTTCTCGGTATAACAATGTAGTGTCTACATAACCTCTCACCGAGGATTGCGTGCTACACGACATACATTTGGCAGGTGATTTCGTCGGCGGGAGAAGTTATTAGTCACAGCGACTTGAAATGGTGTCTTCGATGAAGCTTGGTGAAATCTCTATGATGTCTCACCGATGGTAGGTGGCTATACCGACCGAAAATGTAAAGGGTAATTTCTTCGGTATGAGCTAGGGTTTTCGGCGAGAGGTCTCGGCGAGTGACCTTCGGTCTCGCCGATGGAATATAAAGTGGTCCTTGTCGGTATAGGTTTTGAATCATCTTGGCGACACTGGATGAAGGAATATCTTTCAGTATCTTATGTGACTTCGCTGTGATGTCTTGCCGAGTGCGCCCTGTCTTCTCGACCCGCTTGTCTAACGAAGTGCGAAGGTTGTCGGTGTGATGTTTCACCGACTTTGTGATCTCTTGCTGACTATGATGAGTGTTCGATGTGACACCACCTCTTCAGCCTGACTTTCCCCGACTTCCTTATGTCTGGCCGATTTTCCCGGTGACTTCGGTGTATTTGTTTTTGTCGCCTGGAGGTCTCCCTGAGGGTGATAAGCTATAGCGATTGTGAACATAAAGAGAGGATTGCTTCGGTGTGAGATGTCCCCCTGTCTCGATGAGTGGAACCTTTATGACATCTCAACGACAACAGTCCAATGAGATTCAAATGATGGCTACCCGATCACTATTGATCGACGGCCCATATTCAATTTTGTGTGTTTTTAGGGTTCTGTTATGTTCACGCGCGAAGCTTGAAGCATTCATGGTGGCAGATGAGAGGGTCGCTGGATCCACTGAACCAACATTCATGGCAACGACCTTAGGACAAGGACGGTATGGCTCGGGTATGGATGCGCGGATTTGGCGGCGGATTTGGTGCAGGTTGATTGATCTTTGTTCGTGCAGGAATGTTTCCCCTAACAGAGATCCAACCAGGGGCATTTATGAGACCAGTGAAGTTGTTGTTGCTCACGATGCAGTTGGGGTCTGACACGGCATGCTGATGTGGCTCTGAGCAGGATGGCGATCTTTGAACTGTTTAAAAGGAATTTCTGAATCATTTGTAAGGGTCTTCGGCCAGATATTGAAACAACAACTGAAGAAAGAGCACTGAGTCACAGAGTTAGATTTTACTAGAATTTGAGGTCTAGAGTTTTCTATCTGTAAACTGTAAGGTCTCGGACGCGCACCAGAACTTGATTGTAAATTGTTCAGATATTTTAGTCTCTCCTTTGTATTGTGCATGTGAATTGTTAATGAAATTGATCAAGGGTCATTCCATTAACCTCTGTAATACATTGTTTCATTGTATGTTTTGATAATAGCTCATGTTCAAGGAATAGGTTAAACTACTTTCATCATCTCATAGATTCATGTGTATGGTAAAAGGATTTGATAAGTAGTCTTTGATATCTGATCACTAGTTGTGGGATTAATATGGTTAATTTCACAAAGGCTTAATTTGTCCAGAGTAATCGTTCCTTCTATTTGCAAATTGTCTTGACTCCTAGCCCAAGAATAATGGCACTAATCTGATATATGCTATTTGTCTTTAGGGTTTCAGTTATCTTGCTTGGGAACAATCATTCAAATTAATGTTTCTAGTCCCATGAATGATGTATTTGTGTTTAATCCCATTCTCTGTTAACTTTCCTTGCTCATCCAACAGTTTTCCATCTCTTGGGTGAGTGTGGGCATTTTAACCATTTCCGAGAATGCATCTGCTTAGTTTTATTTGAGTCTTGTAAGAGTATGCACTGGTTGCTTACAAGAAATCTCAAAGTGTGTTTAAGGAACACCCTCCTGGGTCTTGCAGAGCCCGAAGTGAAGGAGAAGGCAACAACAGGGTGTTGCATCTCGTTTGTTGGCCATTTGTCTAGCAAGCATTCAAGCATTGAGTGTGGCAAGCTCATAAGTGTTTGCTCAGACCTGCTGGTTAGTTGTTTCCAAAAGAAAAACAACCAACAAGATGGTGACTCCGCTGGGGATATGTTTCATATTGAATAGAATCTCCAAGGTCTTTTATCCCACATTTTGTTCATAGAATTAGTCATTTGAGAACATTGATCAAGTATAGCTTCTATCCCTGCCTTTGTGTTTATATTCTTGAGTGATTCCTAGTTTTATTGTTGTCAAGTTGTAGTTACCAAGCTCTGAAAGTCTTGTTGTATTCCAAAAAGTAACACCATTGTTACTGATCTGTCCCAAGAAGCTTGGGTGGCGACTCTGAAGTCTTTGTACCAGTGCAAACCAATATTTAAAGATATTGAAGAAGTTTAGAGCAGAAATTCAAAGAGATTCAAGAAGACTGAAGGAATCCTAGTTCAAATGAGGAGAACATGAGGTTACTACATAAACCATCCAGAGTAGGAGTTGGAAGAAGAGTTGCCTAGAAATGATGGAAAATGGGTGAAGGAAAAACCAGCACAAAAAGGTATGTCTACAGTGCATCCCACCCCTGAACATCAAGTTTCTTCTCATTTTGGTTCATAGAGTGAAAGAGATTTGGTAGATTTAGATGATAATGTGTCCAATGAGAGAGGGGAAGTGCATATGAAAAATATTGTAAATGAAAATTCATCAGATCATGGCCAAAATGCCATACAACAAAGGGGAAGGGGTAGATTCCAAAGGAATAATAGGAATACCCGGCATGCTAGGACCATAAAATGCCTCACTCCCACACCTCTTAGGGATACCCATGTCCCAAATGATTCATCAACTGGAGATGATTATTCCCACAACCCATACCAAATTGCTAGTACAACTTCTGATAGAGAGTCTACATTACCTGATGAGGATGAGATCTCTGATGATATACAAAGACTTAGTCAGCAAATTGCTGCACTAAATGAGAATAGGAAACAGAGAGAAGTAGCAAAAGAGAAAAAGATAAGAGATGCTATGGATCAAAGGGATGAGTTGCGTAGAAGATTTAAAGAGATGGAAGCCATGGATAGATTGGCAGCCCAACAAAATGAGGAGGATACCTTGGTATTGCCAGAAACCTCAGGAACGATCCTCTCTGACCCCCTGGTTAATAAGATCAGAAGTAAACCTCAAAGTGATAGAGTTGAGGAACATGTCATCCCTCCTCCTAAGAATACCAGTAGATAGCCTCAAAATGTGGACAGAGGTAAACGTCCTATGCAAGAAAAAAGAGGTAGTATGGGGATAAGGATAAATGAGGAAGGTGCCATAAAAAACATAGATCAACAAGATAATCTCTCAATATTTGATAAATTAATGAAGGAAAATGAGGAGTTGGAGAGAAAAAAAAGGGAAATGGAATTACTTGCAGCAAACAAAGAGATGAAAAGAAAGCTTAGCTTTCTAGAATCTACTTTAAAGGACCCTATCCTTGATGCTCATAATACATCTGGTCATGTTGTATTTTCAAATCTTGGTGTTGGTAACATAAGTTCCCCCATGGATACCCCTGCTAGTTCCAATCCACTCCCTAAGGGTCATGAAAAGGCTGTCCATTTTGTTGATCTACAAGAGCCTCGAGGTCAGCAATCAAGGCATGAAGATGAGAGACAGAGAGACAGTGATACCCAAGGTGAAGAAAGAAGACCTATGGGAAGGAGAGTAACTCATAATGATAGATACAGGCAGTTATGTTTTGATAATGTCCCTGGTTACCCTAACCTTGTACCTGATAATGCTAGGAAACATGTGCCAAATTTTGCAGGTAATAATGCTATCAGTGGTGAGGATCACCTTAAGGCTTTCCAAAGTTTTTTGGAAGACTTTGAATTATGGGATGAGGATGTAGCTATGAAATACTTCATGCAATCTCTAACAGAGGATGCAAGAGACTGGTACAGAAGTCTGCCTGATTTAAGCATTGATTCTAAGAATTCATTCTTCAGAATTTTTAGAGAATAGTATGGAGACCAGACTGATCCGAGGTTCAGGCTGCATGATTTTAATAATATCACAAAGGGACATAATGAAATGGCTACTGAATTTAATGCAAGATTCAAGAAAGCAATGGCTAAGGTCCCTGTTTCTCTTCGACCTAATGAAAGGTCATGTCTGTTTACTTACTGTAATGCTATGACAACAAGATGTGCTACTTACTCAGAGATAAAGATCCACAATCTCTACAAGAGGCTTACAAAATGGCTATAAATATTGAAAACAACAGAAGGGCATCCGGTAAGATGGGTAGGAGAGATGACCCTAGGCCTGCCAAAGCTGCAAAGCCTTCAAATGAAAAGGTGGTCAAGAATGCAGCACCAAATGACAAATGGAATCAAGTTTTGAACCTACTACAAAAACAAGCAAAGGCTGAAAAGCCTCAATTTCAGAGGAATGAGAGACCCCCAAGGCTGCAAGACTATCCATATCACACTAACTGGAATAATGGGAAGCCTATCCAAAATAATCAGAGGAACTTCCGTGGAGTGCCTGATCTGCTACAGAAGAATACCTCAAACATGGCAGATGATCTACCATGGTGTAATGCCTGTGAAATGTCACACTCCTTACATCAGTGTGCTGTTGCAGCCAAGGCAGTGGAAGAAAAACAAGGAAATTATGAGGAAGGTGATTATCCTGGCAACCCTAATGAGACTTCGAATGTGTTAATGACCAAGTCAGATTTGGAGTATGAGGAATATTCCTCTGACTGTAGTGCTAACATAAATGAGACAGATACACAAAGACAAGAAGGTCTTCTTCAGAAGCAACAAATATTTTCTGGTGGAGAAGGAGATGATCAGTTTACTGCTTACAACGTTGAAACCTGTGGCTTTTCTTTGAGGAGACCTTCTAATGAAGAGATAGAAAGGTATGCAGTTGAATTGGCTACCAGAGCTCAGGCTAGAAATGATATTCACCTTAGAAATAGGGTGGTAAAGGCTAATCCGGGTCACAAAGGGGGAATATTCATTAAAGAGGGTGATACTGATCCTAAAGGGACTAGAGCTGAAAACACAAAAACTAGTACCAAAGCTAAGGAAGTCAAGGAGCCAAGAATTTGGGCTAAAAAGAATGACAAAGCTAAGATAACCAGTGAAACTACTTCATTAGATACAAAGATGAAAGAATTGAGGCCTGCAAATCAAAGTGATGGTAAGAAAATAGATGCACTGACTTCTCATGAAGTTATACTCCCAGAGATTCCAAGTTATGCACCAGTTGACATGTTTCAGGTCCTATCTCAAATAAGGGTCACAGTCCCACTTCTTGAGATGATGAGGATTAATGACCATAAGCATAAAACAATGGCAGTCATCAGGGGCATTGTTTGGAATAATCAACCTAAAATGGAAGCTCAAATACCTGAAACAAGTGCAGGCCAGGTGAAAGATGATGCAGCTCGACTGAATGCTGATGAGAATCCTAAAGTCTATCTAGGAACTACAATCATTGCTAACCCTGATCTGGTCAACCCCTTCTTTCTAAGTTTGATTATCAATGGAAACTTGCTCAAAAATTGTATGATTGACTCAGGCGCCTCAAATAATGTGATGCCAGTTAAAATCATGGAGGAAATGAGCTTGAAGGTGGATAGCACTTATAGAAAATTCTACGCTATGGACTCAAGAGAGATCCCTGTGATTGGAATCATAAATGAAGTATCATATAGACTTGCAGCTTGCCCTGAGAAGGAACTTGTCATGAGTGTCATAGTTGCTGATATTCCTCCAGCATATGGAATGCTGCTGTCAAGGAAATGGTGTGCTTCTATGGGAGGAAGTATACAATGTGACTTATCCTTTGCTACCTTCTCCATCGACCTGAAGGATGTTAAGATTGCCCGGGAGTCAAGGTGCAAGCATATGATTGAATCTGCTGGTAAAATAGAAGAACCTCCACTTATCAGCTTTGTTGATACTGATATGGATACCTTTCAAGTTGAGGAGGTAGAACAAGAAGATGGAAAGACCATGTCAGTTCCAATAGTCAAAGAGATCATACAACCTACTTCAGAGGAATCAGTTTGGACCATGTACTTTGATGGAGCTTGTTCTAAGGATGGCTCGGGTGCTGGAGTCTTGCTGGTATCACCGCAAGGTGAGACCTTCAAGTATTCCTTTCTACTCCAATTTGCATGTACAAACAATGTGGTTGAGTATGAGGCTTTGCTACTTGGCCTAAAAATTGCCTCTAAGCATGGGATAAAACTGTTAAGGGTATTTGGTGACTCAGAGCTGATTGTTTCTCAAGTCAGATCTAGATTTGTCACTAAAGATAAGTGCTTGAGGCAGTATAGGAATGAAGTATGGGATACAATTGAGGCATTTGATGCCTTTGGAATAGATTGGATAGAAAGAGGGCAAAATGCCAAGGCTGACTTGTTGGCCAATATAGCTCTAAAATTGGATGAAGTGACCTTCAATGGCATCTCTGGTATTTAGATACAAACTAGGCCTGCAGTGCCTGATAATGTCTACAATTGGCAGGTGTTTCAAGATGACAATGATATCTTGAGATTCCTGCACTGTGTTGACCAATATGAGCATCAGGAGATTGATTTTGGCTCATATGTGGTAGAAGAAAAGGGTAGAGAGACCTTGTTTGGGAATGAAGTAATTCAACTGAAGAGCAACAAAATCCCAAAAGGGCTGGTAGTGTTGGAAAGAATCTTTGAAGGACCAGATAAGTCCAACACAAAAGAAGCAGCTACCCATAAGGAAAACCTAGAAGAGATTAATCTAGGGACTGATAGTGCACCAAAAAAGGTATACATAGGCAAGAAGATGAAGCCTCATGTAAAGAAGATGCTGATTACCCTATTGAGGAAATATAGGCATGTGTTTGCCTGGTCTTATGATGACTTGAAGGCTTACAGGGAAGATTTTTTCCAGCATGAAATTCCCCTGAAGCCAGATGTGAGACCATTCAGGCAGAAGCAAAGGCCTATCAATCCAACCTTGAGATCCAAGATGCAGCAAGAACTAACAAAATTGAGTGATGCAGGGATTATTAAGCCTATAAGACACTCATCATGGGTGTCAAACTTGGTTCCTGTAAGAAAAAAGAATGGTGATCTCAGGTTGTGTGTGGATTTCAGAAATTTAAATATTGCATCATTGAAAGACAACTATCCACTCCCAAACATGGAGGCTATGCTGCAGAAAGTGACTGGATGTGAATTGATGTCCATGATGGATGGATTCTCTAGTTACAACCAAGTCATGGTGAAAGAATCAGAGCAGTACAAGACAGCGTTCACCACACCCTGGGGAACTTATGTCTATGTGAGAATGCCTTTTGGCCTAATTAATGTTGGTGCCACTTTTCAAAGAGCCATGGATGTGGCCTTTGCTGAGTTTTTAGACCTATTCCTTGCTATTTACCAAGATGACTTGACTGCTCACAGCAAGAAAGAAGAGGACCATTGCTCTCACTTAGAGAAAATCTTTGTCAGGGCGTTGGAATATGGTATTTCCCTTAATCCCAAGAAATGTGCCTTTGGGGTTAAGGAGGGCAAGTTACTGGGGCACATTGTCTCAAAAGATGGCATCAGAATTGATCCAGAAAGGATAGCAGCCATTGATAAGATCCAACCACCAAAGAATGTCAAGGGAGTACAATCTTTCTTCGGTCAAATAAACTTCTTGAGAAGGTTTGTCACAAACTTCGTAGAAATCAGCAGACCTATCTCCAAAATGCTGAAGAAGAATGAGAGGATAGTCTGGTCAGAAGAGCCCTTAAAGGCTTTTCAGGCCATTAAAGAAGCAATAAAAGAGGCTCTTGTGTTGAAGACACCCGGCTATTCAAAGCCTTTCCAGTTGTTCACCTTTGCTTCTTTTCACACTATAGCAGGGGTGTTGTTACAGAAGAATGATAATGGTTTCGAGCAGCCCACAACCTTTTTCAGTAAATCTTTGCAAGCTGCATAACTGAAATACGACAAAAATGAGAAACAGGCATATGCACTAGTCAAGGCTGTCAAAGCTTTCAGACCTTACTTAATGGGAGCTGCCATAGTTGCATATGTACCTAGTGTAGCTGTCAAAGACATTTTCACACAGCAGGAAGTGTCAGGAAGGAGATGCAGATGGATTAATAGAATTCAAGAATTTAACATTGAGGTCCAAATCACTAAGTTGGTGAGGGGACAAGGATTGGCCAAGCTTATGGCCCAGACCAATTTGGAAGCAAATCAAATAAACTCATTGGAAGAGGAAAACAGATCGAACATATGTGATATGGAACACTCTGAGTGGTATAAGAATGTGATCTATTATCTGCAGAGGATGAAGTGCCCTGATGACCTGAACGAAAATCAGAAAAGGAAATTGAAGTTACACGCTATCAGATATGTTATCATACAAGGAAATTTGTGGTGGAGAAGTAGAGAAGGAGTCATGCTGAAATGCGTTGATCAGAATCAGGCATTAGAACTTCAAAGGGAGATGCATGGTGGAATCTGTGGTGGACATTACATGGCCAAAACAACTGCACATAAGGTAATGAGGGCCGGATTTTGGTGGCCTACTATATTTAAAGATGCCCATCAATTTGTGAAGACATGTGATGCATGTCAACGTTTCTCTAGTAAGCTGAAATTCTCTGGTAACACTCCCCTTAGACCAGTTGTAGTGCAATCTCCATTCTAGACTTGGGGCATTGATTTCATAGGGGAAATAACATGCAAATCTAGTGGAGGCCACTCCTGGATATTGGTAGCCACTGATTATTTTACTAAGTGGGTGGAAGCAATCCCAACAAAGAAAGCAACTAGTAGGGTGGTGATTGATTTCTTGATAAACAATATACTGACAAGGTTTGGATGCCCAGAAAGAATTGTATCAGACAACACTATGTGTTTCAGGTCTGAAGAATATACTAAATTTTGTGAAAAATATGGTATCCAAATTTCTTATTCATCACCATACCATCCGCAAAGAAATGGACAAGCTGAGTCGAGCAACAAGAGCTTGATGAAGATCATCAAGAGAATCCTAGACCAGAACAAACGGGCATGGGATTCTAAATTGAAATTGGTTGTCTGGGCAGACAGGGTGACTGTGAAGAAGGCAATCGGTTGTGCACTATTTGACTTGGTCTATGGCATAAATGCAAGGTTGCCCCAAAATAACCTCATGGAGATGTATAGGTTCGTTCAAGTGTATGACGATGAAGTTGACAATGAGATGCAATTGAGAGTAGAGGCTCTCATAGAGCTGGATGAGACTAGAAGGGATGCTCAAAAGAGAAATGCCAAGTTGCAAATGCAAGTGAAGAATCTGTATGATAAAAGGACAACTGCAAGGAATTTTGAAAAAGGAGATTTGGTCTTATTATGGAATGCCAGATTGGAAGATAAGGGAAAACATGGCAAATTTGATTCAATCTGGCTAGGTCCATTTGTGATCAACAGCAAGTGGGGAGAAGATTCATATGTTCTTCAGGC
>VDFB02301774.1:0-17861 GCA_007258455.2 Sequoia sempervirens | reverse complement strand
AAAGGCCTATCAATCCAACCTTGAGACCCAAGATGCAGTAAGAACTAACAAAATTGAGTGATGCAGGGATTATTAAGCCTATAAGACACTCATCATGGGTGTCAAACTTGGTTCCTGTAAGAAAAAAGAATGGTGATCTCAGTTTGTGTGTGGATTTCAAAAATTTAAATATTGCATCATTGAAAGACAACTATCCACTCCCAAACATGGAGGCTATGCTGCAGAAAGTGACTAGATGTGAATTGATGTCCATGATGGATGGATTATCTAGTTATAACCAAGTCATGGTGAAAGAATCAGAGCAGTACAAGACAACGTTTACCACACCCTAGGGAACTTATGTCTATGTGAGAATGCCTTTTGGCCTAATTAATGTTGGTGCCACTTTTCAAAGGGCCATGGATGTGGCCTTTGCTGAGTTTTTAGACCTATTCCTTGCTATTTACCAAGATGACTTGACTGCTCACAGCAAGAAAGAAGAGGACCATTGCTCTCACTTAGAGAAAATATTTGACAGGGCGTTGGAGTATGGTATTTCCCTTAATCCCAAGAAATGTGCCTTTGGGGTTAAGGAGGTCAAGTTACTGGGGCACATTGTCTCAAAAGATGGCATCAGAATTGATCCAGAAAGGATAGCAGCCATTGATAAGATCCAACCACCAAAGAATGTCAAGGGAGTACAATCTTTCTTCGGTCAAATAAACTTCTTGAGAAGGTTTGTCACAAACTTCGTAGAAATCAGCAGACCTATCTCCAAAATGCTGAAGAAGAATGAGAGGATAGTCTGGTCAGAAGAGCCCTTAAAGGCTTTTCAGGCCATTAAAGAAGCAATAAAAGAGGCTCTTGTGTTGAAGACACCCGGCTATTCAAAGCCTTTCCAGTTGTTCACCTTTGCTTCTTTTCACACTATAGCAGGGGTGTTGTTACAGAAGAATGATAATGGTTTCGAGCAGCCCACAACCTTTTTCAGTAAATCTTTGCAAGCTGCATAACTGAAATACGACAAAAATGAGAAACAGGCATATGCACTAGTCAAGGCTGTCAAAGCTTTCAGACCTTACTTAATGGGAGCTGCCATAGTTGCATATGTACCTAGTGTAGCTGTCAAAGACATTTTCACACAGCAGGAAGTGTCAGGAAGGAGATGCAGATGGATTAATAGAATTCAAGAATTTAACATTGAGGTCCAAATCACTAAGTTGGTGAGGGGACAAGGATTGGCCAAGCTTATGGCCCAGACCAATTTGGAAGCAAATCAAATAAACTCATTGGAAGAGGAAAACAGATCGAACATATGTGATATGGAACACTCTGAGTGGTATAAGAATGTGATCTATTATCTGCAGAGGATGAAGTGCCCTGATGACCTGAACGAAAATCAGAAAAGGAAATTGAAGTTACACGCTATCAGATATGTTATCATACAAGGAAATTTGTGGTGGAGAAGTAGAGAAGGAGTCATGCTGAAATGCGTTGATCAGAATCAGGCATTAGAACTTCAAAGGGAGATGCATGGTGGAATCTGTGGTGGACATTACATGGCCAAAACAACTGCACATAAGGTAATGAGGGCCGGATTTTGGTGGCCTACTATATTTAAAGATGCCCATCAATTTGTGAAGACATGTGATGCATGTCAACGTTTCTCTAGTAAGCTGAAATTCTCTGGTAACACTCCCCTTAGACCAGTTGTAGTGCAATCTCCATTCTAGACTTGGGGCATTGATTTCATAGGGGAAATAACATGCAAATCTAGTGGAGGCCACTCCTGGATATTGGTAGCCACTGATTATTTTACTAAGTGGGTGGAAGCAATCCCAACAAAGAAAGCAACTAGTAGGGTGGTGATTGATTTCTTGATAAACAATATACTGACAAGGTTTGGATGCCCAGAAAGAATTGTATCAGACAACACTATGTGTTTCAGGTCTGAAGAATATACTAAATTTTGTGAAAAATATGGTATCCAAATTTCTTATTCATCACCATACCATCCGCAAAGAAATGGACAAGCTGAGTCGAGCAACAAGAGCTTGATGAAGATCATCAAGAGAATCCTAGACCAGAACAAACGGGCATGGGATTCTAAATTGAAATTGGTTGTCTGGGCAGACAGGGTGACTGTGAAGAAGGCAATCGGTTGTGCACTATTTGACTTGGTCTATGGCATAAATGCAAGGTTGCCCCAAAATAACCTCATGGAGATGTATAGGTTCGTTCAAGTGTATGACGATGAAGTTGACAATGAGATGCAATTGAGAGTAGAGGCTCTCATAGAGCTGGATGAGACTAGAAGGGATGCTCAAAAGAGAAATGCCAAGTTGCAAATGCAAGTGAAGAATCTGTATGACAAAAGGACAATTGCAAGGAATTTTGAAAAAGGAGATTTGGTCTTATTATGGAATGCCAGATTGGAAGATAAGGGAAAACATGGCAAATTTGATGCAATCTGGCTAGGTCCATTTGTGATCAGTAGCAAGTGGGGAGAAGATTCATTTGTTCTTCAGGCCCTGACAGGTGAGATTCTTGAACTGCCAGTTCATGGACAGTTCTTGAAGTTGTACTTCTCTTAAGGTATCTATTTTCCATGAACAGTAGCTTAGGGTTTTGCTTTCTGTTTTGTTTTCTTTTTGTGTCTATTGGCCTTGTCCGAGCTAGTTCCTGGTTTGTTTTGGTTTTTCTGTCTGGTCTGCTCTCCCAGTGATCTAATTTCTTGCTTTTCCCACCAGGGGCATACATCCCCAACTGGAGCCTATGTTAGTGCCTATTTTGGTTTTCTCTCATTTTCCAGTTGTGTGCCTTGGTTTTTACTATTGGGTCCCTGGTTTGGGGTTTTTCCCCTTCATTCTGCACATGGGTCAAGTAGGCTCCCACAAGGGTTGAGCTCAGCGTGTTTGAATTTTCCTCTACAGTGGTGTTTCTCAATTTGGTTCTTATGTCTTGTCTTCCTCCTTCCTTCATGGGTTTAAACCCTGGCTAGGGTTTTTCTTTCTCCATTCGGGTCTATTGTTTTCTTTTCTTTCTGGCCGTTTGTTCTTTTCCTTCGGTGACCTGTCCGGCCGGTTCACTCTTCACTTGTGGTTCCCCCGAGCCCCTTACTTCGTTCGTCACCGGCCCCTGGCTACCGTTTTACCGGCTCTGCCTTGCCTTCGGCATACCTTTTGGCTTTCGGGGTGACATCTCGGCGACTCTTATTTGTCTCCCCGACTCCTTTGTGTCTCACCGACAGGCTTTCCTTTCAGTGTGACGGTTCCCGTTCGGGGTGAGGTCCTCCTGACTCCCCTTGGTCTCCCCGAGATCCTTTTTCCGCCCTCTATTTTTCTTTCAGCATGGCTTTTGGTCTTCGGGCTAACTTCTTGGCGACTCCGGATTGTCTCCCCGAAGTCTCCGTCGGCTTGTGTTCTTTGTGTCGGGGAGATGTCTCCCTGACCCCTGTTTGTTTGGCCGACTGTGGTGGCCCCCTTTTCCCTTCCGTATGTTGGTGTCTATTTGGGGTGATCTCTCGGCAAACTCCTCTTGGTCTCAACGACAGGAACATTTGGAGGTCTTCGGCGTGAGTTATACCTTTCGTCGAGAGGTCTCGGCGATGTCATCTTGTTACGCCGACTGGTGATGGAAGACTTAATGCTTCGGTGAGACTTATATTTCGGTGTGTGGTCTTGGCGATGGGGTCAGGTCTTGCCGATGGTGGTTCAATATATGGCTTTCCGTGAAAGTCTTATTTTCTCTCAGTGAACATGTGTATAAAGGTCTTCTCGGTATAACAATGTAGTGTCTACATAACCTCTCATCAAGGATTGTGTGCTACAGCGACATACATTTGGCAGGTGATTTCGTCGGCGGGAGAAGTTATAAGTCACAGTGACTTGAAATGGTGTCTTCGATGAAGCTTGGTGAAATCTCTATGATGTCTCACCGATGGTAGGTGGCTATACCGACCGAAAATGTAAAGGGTAATTTCTTCGGTATGAGCTAGGGTTTTCGGCGAGAGGTCTCGGCGAGTGACCTTCGGTCTCGCCGATGGAATATAAAGTGGTCCTCGTCGGTATAGGTTTTGAATCATCTTAGCGACACTGGATGAAGGAATATCTTTCGGTATCTTATGTGACTTCGCTGTGATGTCTTGCCGAGTGCCCCCTGTCTTCCTGACCCGCCTGTCTGATGAAGTGCGAAGGTTGTCGGTGTGAAGTTTCACCGATTTTGTGATCTCTTGCCGACTGTGATGAGTGTTCGATGTGATGCCACCTCTTCGGCCTGACTTTCCCTGACTTCCTTATGTCTGGCCGATTTGCCCGGTGACTTCGGTGTATTTTTTTTGTCGCCTGGAGGTCTCCCCGAGGGCGATAAGCTATAGCGATTGTGAACATAACGAGACAATTGCTTTGGTGTGAGATGTCCCCCTGTCTTGGTGAGTGGAACCTTTATGACATCTCAACGACAGCGGTCCAATGGGATTCAAATGATGGCCACCCGATCATTGTTGATCGACGACCCAGATTCAATTTCGTGTGTTTTCAGGGTTCTGTTATGTTCGCGCGTGAAGCTTGAAGCATTCATGGTGGCAGATGAGAGGGTCACTGGATCCACTGAACCAGCATTCATGGCGACGGCCCTAGGACAAGGACGGTATGGCTCGAGTATGGACGCGCAAATTTGGCGGCGGATTTGGTGCAGGTTGATTGATCTTTGTTCGTGCGGGAATGTTTCTCCTAACAAAGATCTGGCTAGGGGCATTTATGAGACCAATGAAGTTGTTGCTCACGATGCAGTTGGGGTCTGACACGGCATGCTGATGTGGCTCTGAGCAGGATGGTGATCTTTGAACTGTTTAAAAGGAATTTCTGAATCATTTTTAAGGGTCTTCGGCCAGATATTGAAACAACAACTGAAGAAAGAGCACTGAGTCACAAAGTTAGATTTTACTAGAATTTGAGGTCTAGAGTTTTCTATCTGTAAACTGTAAGGTCTCAGACGCGCACCAGAACTTGATTGTAAATTGTTCAGATATTTTAGTCTCTCCTTTGTATTGTGCATGTGAATTGTTAATGAAATTGATCAAGGGTCATTCCATTAACCTCTGTAATACATTGTTTCATTGTATGTTTTGATAATAGCTCATGTTCAAGGAACAGGTTAAACTCTTTCATCATCTCATAGATTCATGTGTATGGTAAAAGGATTTGATAAGTAGTCTTTGATATCTGATCACTAGCTGTGGGATTAATAAGGTTAATTTCACAAAGGCTTAATTTGTCCAGAGTAATCGTTCCTTCTGTTTGCAAATTGTCTTGACTCCTAGCCCAAGAATAATGGCACTAATCTGATATATGCTATTTGTCTTTAGGGTTTCAGTTATCTTGCTTGGGAACAATCATTCAAATTAATGTTTCTAGTCCCATGAATGATGTATTTGTGTTTAATCCCATTCTCTGTTAACTTTCCTTGCTCATCCAACAGTTTTCCATCTCTTGGGTGAGTGTGGGCATTTTAACCATTTCCGAGAATGCATCTGCTTAGTTTTATTTGAGTCTTGTAAGAGTATGCACTGGTTGCTTACAAGAAATCTCAAAGTGTGTTTAAGGAACACCCTCCTGGGTCTTGCAGAGCCCAAAGTGAAGGAGAAGGCAACAACAGGGTGTTGCATCTCGTCTGTTGGCCATCTTTCTAGCAAGCATTCAAGCATTGAGTGTGGCAAGCTCATAGGTGTTTGCTCAAACCTGTTGGTTAGTTGTTTCCAAAAGAAAAACAACCAACAATGGCAGTAAATGGAAAATTTCTTGGTTGGTAAGTTCCTTGCTTTTCATCCCAATGTGGACCAAGTTAGGAACTGGACCTTGTCTCACTAAAAACTTAAGGGAAACATCACCATAAATGCTATAGTTGATAACTTGTTTTTATTCAAATTTTCCTCTAATGAAGATCTGGTGAATATTCTTATGAGGGGCCCTTGGGATCTCAATAAAAACTTCAAAAACCTCATATCTATGTGCAAATAGAAACTGGGTTTCAACTCTGCCAAGTATTTGGGAGTTGTTGCGTCTACATAAGTCTGCCTGCCTAGTCTGTTGCTAGAATTATGGAACTACAATATGTTCCAAAGCATTGAAAAATACTTTGGTAAGATATTGATGGTCGCCAAAGTTAACCTCCAAAATATAGACTAGTTTTTGTGAGATTGTGTGTTAATGTAACCACTAACATAGTTCTTCCCTCTAAGATCAATTTAAATTCAAGTTTGGGAAGCTAGGCACAATGTATTGTCTATGAGAATGTTGGATTTTTTTGTCAAATATGTAACAAGTTTGTTCACTTGAGCAATAACCATAAAAAAACAATTTTCTAAGAAAAATCATGCCTCAGTGTCATCTCTCGCCACTCTAAAGGTGGCTACAAATAAGTTGGACCTTTTTGGGTGCGGTAGAGCCCCCTAATTTCCATTAGCATGAATTTGGAGGACTAGGAACCCCCTCCTGCCCCTCCTTCTGAGTTTCCTTACCCTAAATTTTTGTTGGTTCCAAATGGCCCCTCCTCCTCAAGGTATCTTTCTAAGCTCCTAACTCCAAAAAATTTAGAAGCAATCCAACCTGTGGCCCCAAATGAGGTGCCCAAAAGTGAAAATGGTAGATCCACATTGGAAGAACTAGTTACAGAGGAAAAATGTATATCAAAGGACACTATGAAGGAGGATTTCATGACACTCTCTTTGTGATGTCCCCCATAAAATAACAAATAGAGAAAATTTATTCACATGGTAAGTTAGGGTGTAAATCTCCTCAGCAGTTCAAAGATAAGGCTACTTGTAGTAGGTTGGTGGAATCTTTTCCTCTTATTAGCCTTGGCGCTATCCCTTTGAACTCTAATCCTACACTTAAATTGAACCCAAGATGAGGAATGAAATCCAATTTATGAAAAGAAAAAGAGAAAAAAAATTGACGTGGGAGGAGATCTCAAACAAGGCCGACCTTCACAAAGAGAAACAAGATGAAGAGAAGAAGCAATAGATGTAGCGTTGGGGAAAAAATGGACCTTGGAGCTTTCAAGATCCAAAACCCTAAGAAAATGAGCTTTAAACTATCCTCTAGATTTGAACCCTTCGTCAAACTCATATATCTGTACCACATGGTCTGCTTCTCCTTTTCTTTATTTTATTATGAAGATTGCATCTTGAAACATTAGGGGTTTGAACAACCCACACAAGCAACATTTGATTAAATGTTGTTCACAAAATTGATAATATGCTAATCTAAGAAGTAAAAATGTTCAAATTGCTTCAAAATTTTGGCCTAGTGCTGATTACTGTGTCTACCTTGTTGAAGGTACCTCAGATGTATTTCCACTCTCTAGAATCCTTTGCATTTGAACGATTTGTTGTTAGAGAAAAAAAAACAACCTTTTTGTCTCTTTCTCTAACATCTCAAATAATTTTCATTGGGTTCTTGCTAATATCTATGCACTGAACTCTAAACCTATTGAAACAAAGAAAAATAGAACCCTAGGTCTAATGCGTAAACCTAGGATTCAAATTTTGTGGGTGTGATAGTGGGGTATTTTTCTATTGTTTCATTAAGATTGAGATCAACAAGGTGTTTAGACTGACTTTCAACCATGAAGGTGAGCCTATTAGGCCTAGATCTACATATTTTAGAGTCTTGGACATGGATTGGAATTGATTTTCTTTGATTAATCTAATTAGACTATGTGCCCTAATATGAAAATGCAAGTTACAAACAATTAACAGACTGAAATAGATATTTACAAGAAATTTTGGTAAGGGAAGAGTGATGTGTAACTATCTTGAAATTTTGGTATCAGTCATAGTAGAAGGACAGAGTCACCCAAGGGTGTCTAAGTCCTCGTAGGGATGTCTTGCTCTACTTTTGCAGCCCGTTGATGGCAAATTTGAGATCTCTGTTTCTTCTTGCATACTTACCAGATCATTATCAAATAATTTTGTAGGTGAGTTTCTACGAGCTAACAAGGTCTAGGGCTTTGAATGCAACAATGGAAAATGGATCTTCAAGCTACCTTCAATGCTCTTCAATCTTGAAACCTACACATTCAAAGAGTGAAAATGTTGTGCCATTTAGGGGCTTGCCTTAGTCAAACCCCATGCTAGTGTTTCCACTTCCACAATGGAAATGCCAATGATAAATGGATAAATGATAGGAAGGAATGATCAAATCACAAAGTTCTACAACTCACCACCCTTCAATGGATTCATTTAAGGACTGGAGTCATGCACATCACTTCAAGTTCTTGGATCTTTGCTTGCTTGATTGCTTGAATTTCTTGGAGACCTACAACAAGGGTTAGCCTTCACAAACAATGATAACATAAACATGCATAAACTCACATAAGACTTGACATGATGTTTGGATCTTGAATTGTTGCAATAAAGCTCTGAAATACTACTCTTGACTTGCTTGATAGTGCTCTTACCAATATTTTTTTCCTCTTGCTTCTTGTTAGATTTCAAATGATGCAATGATTAGGTATTTATAGCATTTATCCAACTTCCTGTAAATTAGATTCCAATAGCATTGCAAGTTGAATTTCAAATGTTAAAATGTTGAGACCAACATATTCAAATTTGGATCCTGACAAAATAGGGGGGCTCAGACACCCAAGGGAATCCTAGTCCTGACCCTATTTTCTAGAGATCACAAGGTTGTTACAAGAGTTGTTAACAATGTTTCCCCTAGGAAACATGAAACATCTAGGTAGAGGTGTTCCAATAGTATTCTCCATTTTAGGAAAATAGAGTACTCTTAGTAGGAAAGGTTGTGTCAAGAGGCTAGATAGTTGGTTGATAAAAATAGTGTGTTATCAACTCATGTGAGAGATTTTTTGTGAGCTAATACACTTAAATTTAAAGGTTAATTAGAGGGATTAGAGGGATGAAAATTGTCTCTTATCCTAGGAAAGGTATTTTTGGTGCATTCCCTTAGCATCAATACCAAATATTGGTGTTCCATCATGCACTTGCATGGATTTTGTTCCCCCTAGTAGTGTTAAGTGAGACAAAAACATCACCTAGATATTAAAATGATCTCAAAGGAGATATTCTATATATGTCTCATTCATGATACCTCTTTGATCATTTTAAGAAATTTTGTACAAATGGGTTTCATGAGCTTCATCAATTGGACATGACTATGGATCAATATGAGAATAATTTCTTCGATATGAAATTGTATGTGAGATCATTTGATGATGAATGGTTGCTAGTACAAAGCTTTATAAGAGGCTTGAATGCATGTATTGGTTGGAGTGTTCAATTTTTTGAGTTTAAAACCCCATATGTTGTCATTGATAAGGCTATATTGATCAACAAATATTTGGTTGAGTGCCTTAAAGGACAATTTGGAATGTAGGCCAATACTCATCCATAGTTAGAATCAAGGGTGTGGGAACCTAATAAACCATCTAAGAGTGGTGCTTGGATGTCATTTATCCATCCTAAAAAATATTAGCATTATTAGAGGTAGGGATATATGCGGTCCCAATGAAAGGAACATCATTGAGAGTGGAGAGATCAATCTCAAGGAGAAATTATTTCTCGATAGTAGTTGGGAGGAAGTCAAGCTAGTGCAATATTTTTGGGTTTGCAACAATCAAGTAGGCCTCAACCCACACAACCTCATCAAAGTGGATAATTTTTTGAGTATAGAGTGGTGGGCCATTTTATGAGAAATTGTATTAAGAGGGTAGATTCAATAGGTGGCTAGGGCGTGGTTATGCCAGAGCCAAATGTGGGTGATGTTGGCAAGTTGAACCAAGTGCATTTTATGGATAATTATCAAAATGATCTTCAAGAATCAATAATGGAGCTTGTGGCGAGAGTATGAAGATCATCTATGCTTCTAGACCATTCATAATTTGTTGCATTAAAGCTTAAAACTTTTGATTTGTGAAAGGGATCGAGTAAATGTATAATGGGGTAGCTCCATTGTGTTTTAGTTTTGTGTGAAGGCTACATGGTTGGTGGGTGTTAGTTCCCATATTTTTTGTATGTTTCCAGGAGTAAGATTATTCTTAGTGGGGGAAGATGTAATTCCCATAGGTCTTTGTTCTTTTCTCTTCATCATTTTTTTGAGTATTAGAGTTATACCATATTATGTTGTATTATTTTTTTATGTGAATTGGTGATCACTAGTAGATACCAATATTCTAATTTGGATATTCGATATGTGTATATTTGTATATAATACTTTTGTATGTGTGTGTATTTATATTGCTTGGTGTTTCAACTTCATGTTTTTAATTTAATGACATGCTTGATGGGTAGACCTAGTTCCTTCAATTTATTATTCAAATGATTAATTACATGAAAACATATTGCTTTCTTGAATGAATGCATTAATCAAATTATGACTATAGTATGTTTATTATTTATTTGCTTAATTCTATCATTCACTTTAGCTATTGTTTCATATTGGGTAGATGTGTGTAATGTTTAATTGAGTGTGTAGGATAAGTACATGTGTTTTACCAATGGTCGCCATGTACAAAATGTTGACATGGATATTACTAGCCATCTCACCCTACCAATCTTTGTGTCATCAAAACTCATGAAAATCATATTCGAGTCAACTATAATTCTTGATCCCCATGTGTTAGACTTGTGAATGTGTCTTCTTGGGTAATTTTAATATATTATTTGTGCATTTTCTTAGAATTGGAGGTACAAAATATTATTAATCCATTAAAAATATTAATTATGTTAATAATTTTAGAAAATAGAAAAGTGTTAACTATTTAAAATTTTAATATTGTGTGAAATGCATTTCTAGTTTAATTGTTGGTAAATTGGGTGAATTAGAATTATTTCCTAAGGGATATCTATTTTGGAGTATAATCTTAAATTAAAAAGTGAATGGAAAAATAAGAAAACAAGTCTTATAAGGGAAAATGCATTTTCTATTTTTCATTATGCATTGTTGGAAAATAGAGAATTCGAGAGCCAACTTGATGGAAAACCATCCCTTTTGAAGAAATGAAAGATTAATTTAAAGAATTGCATTGAATTCTTGAGGTATGATTTTCCTTACACATGAATTTAAAAATGAATTTAATTTTAATTTTTATACTTTAAAAGTAGGGTAATGTGACCATAGTCATAGTATGAATTAAACACACTAGATCCAAATGAATTTAAAGCCTATTTAATCCCATAAGCCATGATCCCAATGAGATACTTGAAAGTATCAAAGAAACTAAGAAGCCATTAAACTAACATGAAATCAACATGAAATAAGAATAAAACCTATTCTAAGACTTCAAACTTTATCCCATTGGGGGAGTGGTATCACATTGATGTGGAATGGCGACCCTTTCCCAATCCATTGGATAATATGAGTTGTTTCAATCAATTTTATTGATGAAAATTGATTAAACTGATGAAACATGAATGAAAAATGCATGCAAAACTAGTTTAATATGATGAAAATGAGTACTAAATGCTAAAATGCTTGATGGAGATTGATGCAATCTATGCTAAATGGAAATGAAGTTCAAACATGCAAGCCAAGGATGCAAACTATGCTAAAAAATGGATGTAAGCTAAACTAAGATGGAATCCATTAATGGATGCTTAAGCTAATATGGATGAATATTAAGCTATAATACAAACAAATGCTAAATGTGGATGCAAGTGAGTATGAATTTCAACACCATAACTTTTCTATCAAAAGATGGATCAATTTCTCTCCAAATGGTGATGTATTTATAAGAGAGAAAATGAAGAATCAATGGCTCAATCGATTTGGTCAATCAATGGTCAATAACGAAGCAAGGATGGAACATGGATCAAGGATTCTCATCAATGGATGAGAATCAAATATCACATGGATCAAATAAAGCATCAAGGCCTCACAATGATTTAAACAAACACACTTTGTAACAACTTTGAAAGTTTTTTACAAAGTTTTTTTGAAAATGATCATTCCCTTTTTGGAGCCAAATAGGAGAATATTCCTTTGGAATATTCCTTATGCAAGTGGATGGGTGGGGAAATTAGCAATTTAGTAATTAAAACTAAATTTCAATGTGCAAGATGAGGAATATGAGGATGGTCATTAAATAATTAATTTATTTAATGAGAAGGGGATACAATATGACATTTAATTCAATAATATAGGATTATTTAATTAAATGAGAGGACTTAGGGGGGGTTAAATTAAATAATTTGCATTATTCAATTAAACTTAGAGATGAAATATTAGTGTGAGAGGGTAGGAATTAACCTAATTAGAAAAATTAGATTAATAGATGAATATGAGGCATTTAATTAAATAACTAGGCTTATTTAAATAAACAGGAAAAAATAGGATAAAATTAAGGACGAAATGATGTTAGTGATCAAATTCAAGTGTGTAGTTTCATTTAGGATAGTTTTAAGTGTCTACATTTTTCCCCTCTTTGAAGTGAGGTACCTATTACATTGGTTCAAAGGCTAACACTTTTCGGATTAATGTTGTTGCTCAAATAAAAAAAATTCAAAATTCCCAATTTTTTGGATGCCCCACTGTTGCTCCAGTGGAAGAAATTAAGTTGGTACCTTGCCCCCTCGAGAGATCGGGTGGAAATTTGGAATTTTAGGTTGATCTCGCGACAAATATTCAAGATCAGTTCAGCTCAGAGAGGACTAGAAAGCACATATGTTTGATGTAGACAGATTTTATGATGTATAGACAATCATTAGCCATGGGTAGCCTCATGTATATTTTGATATATCACACAGATTCAATACCTGGATAGAAATGTTAGTAAAGATAGAAGAATAAGAAGAATACGATGGATGGAAGAATGAGATGGATTAACCATTGATTTTGAGATTGATTCAAAAGTCCAACAAGTCCATGAGTCATTAATACTTTATTAGATATGGTGATGAGAATGATGATTTACTCATTTATCGGATTGGGACTCTCCGTCATTCCTTATTTTTGATATAACACATAGACATAGTGCATCATGGTATTGATAACCAGGATGAAATTGTATCTACTATGATGGACTTTGACTCTGCAAATATATAGGATAATCCTTGTTCACACTTTGACTTACGAAAACCTTGCTGGAATGTAGTTTAGAATTTTAGAATATTCCAGACCAAAGCATACACAATAGTCAACAATCTACTCCAAACAACCTTCCTACACACAACAAAGCAAGTATGTCCAAAGTTATTTTACAAGAATATACCACAAGCACAACAAACTAAAGATAATGATCAATTCCCCATTCATTTCTCTCTAAATTATTAGACATCATCGAGAGGTTCTTGGAATGGGTCAATAAGATAAATCATAAGACAAGATCAAAATGAACAAACAGTCAATATTATTTATATCTCTTGCCTAAGTAAAGTGTTTTGAGGATAAATATCCAAAATGATTACTAATGATAATGCCCATTGTAGGAAGGATGCATCCTAGGACATGTTAGTGGATGGTGGCACGTTGATAGGTTGTTTGAAAGGCTATTGATATAAGGTTTGATTGACATTTTTGATAATGATCAAGAGTTTGATTTTTGAGTTTAAAGGTTCTACTTTTGTTGATTGTTGTACTTGTTTTCAATTTGTGTTACCAAAGGGTGAGTGTAACGATCAATTTATTAAGGATGGAAGTTTGTTGTGGGTGCAAGCGAAATGGGATGGGTGGTTTTGGATTTTCCAGAATATTTCAATGTTTTTGGTGTTTTGTAATGTTTTGAGGTTGTTTTTTATCTTTTTGAATGTTTATGTGAATGTTTAAATTTTTGATTATTTGAGGTTGTTTAGTTAGGGTTTTCCAAGTTTCCAAATGTTTTTGTGTTTTATGAGTTTTCAAATGTTTTTTGTGTTTTTTGAGTTTTGACCAAGAACCTAAAACGGACTAACCTAGGGCCTCAGGGGCTTATCAAGGATTAGCCTTGCCTATGTTATACATGCAGAGTAATTCATGAAAGTTCAACCGGACTTTTACCGCTATTGATGATATGAACACTCGATGGATTGTTAGTTTATTATGATTGACTCTAAAGGATTGACCTATGGTGTCTCGAGGGCACATGTTGATGGTCTTTCCTATGTTCAAGATAAGAGACAATGTAGTTCAACAAGGTTCCCATTTTTATTCTGGATTTTCTGTCACTTTGACCTATTTGTGACTTTTATGCTCGGATATTCTTAGACTTTGACTTTACAATTTTGAATGTCTTTGACTTTAATCTATACAAGATTTTGATGTTTTTGGATTTTGATGAGGTTTTATGAATTTTTTAAATTTTTGATGAGATTTTGAGGTAAACGATACGTAGATCACAATGTCGATGTCACATTATGAGATATAAGACATGGATCAAGATTTATTCGAAAACAAGAGTGCAATAACCACCCCAATGTCTAGCAATGCTTCATAGTTAATGAACAAACCAAGATAGGTAATGTATATGCAAAGAGTCTTAATAGATTTTTACCATACTAGATATGGGCTACTGGACTTCATAAGAAAAAATGGTAAAGAGCCTATAAAGAGCTTTTCATGAGTAGAGTTAAAGTATACATCAAATCTTTTCCAAGATCAAGATAAACATGAATATCTAGATAAAGTTAGATTGGATGGATCTGAGGGGAACATTGGATTTATCATACAAGGATAATGATTCTTCTTTCGAGAAGGATCATATAGATGCCTCGACTCTTACTCATGATGCATGTTTTTAGGTTTCATCATAGTACTTTCCCCAAAGTGCCAAAGTGGTTTTCACTAGAGGATGATTTTAATTCCATCGCTTTCTTATTTTTGATTTTTTGGAAATTTTACCTCATATTGAACCACTTGGTAGTACTAATGTAGAGGCCACTATCATAACGTTCCAATGATATTCTACTTCAAGAAGCTGCTTTTCTAAGATATGAGCACTTGGATGCCACTTTGAAGAACTCTGGTCTACCTTATTGATACTGGAATTAACCTTGTCTATGTATGCACATCACAATAGAGTGCCTTCAGAATCCTTATGGTGAAGAGTAGTTGCCAACACACGACCAATGCAAGAATTGGATATCATGAATGGAGTGTACAGTGTTATGCGTGAAGGAATATGAAATGGATTGGTTGATGGTTTGGAACCTTTGACTCTCCAAACTTGGGAAGATGAGCAATGATGGGTGGGAATGAATGTTTTCATGGAATTAGGATCATTCAAAGGATATACTTCGTTCCTTGCTTGAGAAGCCTAATTTTGTATTTGAGGATGTTTTTGATGGATACATTTCCCTTTTGGACTTTTCCCCATAGTTTCTTGGACTGATGGAGTATGATTGGGATGGTTTTATTTTGTATTCTTTAGTATCCATTTGTATTTACTTTGTCCTTTTTGCTTTGTGGCTTCATTTTCTTTGATGATCTCCTCCTTACTTTGATAGGAATCTTTGTTTTTACTTTGGTCCCAATTTGTGTATGAGATGATGGGTGGATGATGATTCATGATACAATTAGTTGTAGTGTTGACAATATTTTCCCCATAAGGATCCTTTGTGCCCCATATGTTGATGTTTTCATTAGACAAGATTGCCCCCAACATTGTGAAGGTATTGACAATACCTAATCCTTTTCCCTGATAATGCATCCTTTGATCCATAGCCACTGAATATGACTTGTCATGAACACATGATATTGCTATGGGTTCCTGCTATTTCAAAATATGAATTGTTTGCTCTTATTGTATGACATCACTATCTATTGATACTGCTTCAAAATATGTTGGTGCTGATTCAAAAGATGTCGATGATGTATAATCATTGTAAGAATCAAGAATATCAACTGCGGCTTGCTCTTGTGTGGGAATATCAAGAGTGGGAGACTCTTGTTTTGGATGAAAAACATCTATATGTCCATCCAAAAGAAACATCTTAGGGGTGATATCGGGGACATATTTGGTGTTTAAAATTGTTTGGAAGATGTCCCTCAACTCTTGTTGAAACTCTAGGGATAGGGGTTCTTGATCCTGACTCGATTCAGAGTAACTTTTGTTATCCTCAAGAGCCTCTTCTTGACATGATCCTTGGGTGGATGATATATCATCAGTAAAAGACTCTTCACAATAGTTTGTGGGTATGGGTGCAATAAGGGATATTTCTTGCTCATTTGGAACTTCTTCAACATTCCCAATCATGAAGTCATATGTGGGAGAGATATCACAATCTAACATACTTGATGCCATTACGGTATGAAATATTGCTAGACACTGTTGATGGGTTTGGACTTTGTTTTAAAATAGTATCTTGATACGTGTTTGATTTTGCATGTTGTGATGAATGAATGACACAAATATGTCCCACCATGGTATCATGGGTATGGTTTACATTGTTTGAATTTGATGCCTTTCCTAAATCTTTTGTTTTTCCATGATTAGGCATAGGGTTTGTGTAAATTTTCATATTTTCATTCCCAATTTTTTTATCGACATCAATGTCTCCTTGTTCAATAAGATCTTGTATTAGATGTTTGAGTGAAACAATTTTGTGTGTTATGACCTTTGTATCAGTGAAATTCACAAAAATGATTGTCTTTATAGCTAGGAGGTTTGACTTGTGGTGCTTGATAGTTTGAGAAATCTAGGAGTGTGATAAGGTTAGATTGTATCAAATCCTTCAACACATCCTCCATAGGTTCTTGTAAGGGAGTAAATTGTTTCTTAGGAGCATTGTTTGTTCTTTGTGGTCCATGTTGAGTGTTTGTAGCATTGATCGTTGGTTGATTGTTTGGTGGTTGCACACATAGTTGTTGTGTGTTCATGGGTTGGGTGTTAGCTTTCCTAGGAGCAATGAGGACCACCTTTGCATCAATGCCACCATCACTCATAATATTTTTTTTCTTGGCCCAAAATCGAGGTTTGTCATTAGAACTAGTGGATGGGAGGTCATCTTTATACACATGTGTGCTCCCTTATGCGATTAGAGCTCTCTCAATGTTGAGGGCCCTAGGAATAAGCTCGTCATAAGTGGTTAAATATTGCATTTTTAAGTGGAAGGATAGCTCTGGATCAACATTTGCTATGATAATCCCCACCTGTTGCTCTTCAGGAATGGGTCACTTGCTCTTACTAGCTCTTTGCCTCCACCTTTGTAGGAAATTAGCGAAGGATTCTCTTTTGTTTTGCTTGTGAGTGTACAACTCTTCTAAGATTCTTACATCCATGTCAAGATTGAAGGAGAAATGGTCTATGAACCTATCAATTATTTCTTGAAAGTTCTTAATCCCTAGAGGAAACTATAAAAAACTAATCGATTGTTGGGCCCGCCAAATTGCATGGGAAGATGTGCATCAAGTAGGAATCATTGTAGGAAACCTCCATACACATGACGTGGAATTATTTGATGTGATCCACAAGATTTTCCCTCCCTTTTTATTTATCAAATGTAGGGACCTAAAAACCAGGTGGGAAAGGTACCATTGCGATGTTTCTATCGAATGGGTATGGACACAAGTTTTGTTGTGTATGTGGCTTCTTTGTTTTTCCCATTTGAATGTCTTAGATTTGTTGTGTGTGCACCTTGAGTTATGGTGACACATCATCTTATGGATTTGGTGGAGGAGAATATGTGGTATACTGTGGAATGGAGGATGAAGTTTACAAGTGGAATTTTGATACAATGGGGTATTATATGGTGTGTAGGGTGGATTCTGATATTGTGAAGGTGATGGTGGTAGGGATGGAGGTGCATATGCTCCTTGTGCTGTTGGATTCATGATTTTTTTTTGTGTGTTGATGTATTGTTGGAGATTGTAATATAATCCATGTTGTTGTTGTTGTTGCACAATCAAGGCTTGTTGTTGTTGGGTGTTTGGCTGTGCTAGCAATGCTTGTTG
>VDFB02301773.1:0-84830 GCA_007258455.2 Sequoia sempervirens | reverse complement strand
TACTGATGTTCAGTCAGAGCTCTAGGCACTCATTCATACTATTTTCAGTGGGGAGACTGTTGGCTGTAAGATTAATTAGCTTACAGTCATGTCGACATTGTTTGATGAAGCAACCAGGAGCAAAGGTGAACTTCAGTCCCAGATCACGGCCGGTGAGGACATGCTACACAAACATAGCATACTTCGGCAGAGTATCAGAGGTTCTAACAGTGATGCAGTTAACAATCTCGTTGAGGGATTGGTTGCTCGAGATCACAACCAGTAGACTTCAGTTCCCACCTCTTAGGATAGATATTACACACAGGAGTTAAACTTGGTGTTATCTTTTCAAGTTAACTTGCTGTCTCATCTCATGCATATCTATTTTGGGATTAGCTTTATTCACTTGGAGTTACATTTAGGGTTTTCGTTAACTGATGGTAGTGTTCCAGTTAACTTGCTTTCAATAAGGACGTGCATGCTTGCACATTGTCCACTTAGATTAATTGTACCGGTTAACTGACGGTAGGTTTCCAGTTAACTGTATAGTTTGCTTTATTAGGGTTTAGCAATAATCTTGCATGCATTGCGAGACTGTAGTTGACTCAAGGTGGTTTTAGGGTTACCTACACCTTTTAATGTCTATAAATAAGAGCTTTTTCTCATTTGTACATAACTTTTGTACGAGAGAGAAATATATGCTATGCCTACCTTTCCTTCAATATTGCTTGTTCTATATCTGTTCATGAGTATTTACTATTATGATGAATTGTTATGCCACTTGGGTTTCATGCAATTACATGCACCTTTGCCTAGCTAGATATAAAATAGCTCTCAGATCAGATTGTATAGTATCCTCACTCTTATGCACTTATTGTCCCAGTTGGCTATCTTGCTGCTCTTTGTGTCTCAATAAACTCATCTCAGATTGAGAGTCGATAGGATAAAAGCACCTTGCCTCTAAGTTGAGAATTTTGTAATTTGGTTATCGTGGTGATGTGTGTGAATAATAAACTTATTCAAGCGATTGAGATGATAGCTTGTGCCACCTGCCTCTTTAAGTTGAGAATCAAGATCGCTCTTATCGCAGGTTGTCGCTTTCCAATGTTTCTTATTTAGACAAGCAGATAAGCAGCTAATTCTTGCCTTCACGCTAGTGAGTCTCAGACTGCTTATCGCTGACAATCATTCCTGCCCGCTTTTTCCTCGATGCCTCAATTTGAGGGGATTGGACAGTTAAGCCATTTTAGTTTTAGGTGGTTAGAAGGTCTTGGCAAACCAAAAATAATACTTAAATGCGAACGCATATAGTTTCTTGGAAAGCCTTGTACCTCTTACAATTGAGACAAAAAGACAGGATATAGTTTAGTTTACTTTCTTTTTCAAGCATTTTTGTTAAGCACAACGAGGGAGCTTCCCCTCCTAATTTGAAGAGCACTTATTGCGTAGTGTGCATAGCTGTCCGTACCAACTTGCACTCCAGAGGTGTTAGTTGTTACGCCAACATATCTATATTAAACATCAAAATCTAACTTCATAATGTATTTATTAAACACCATTCTCTAAATACATAAGTATTTATCAAATCCATTATTTGAATTTTATAAATACTTATCTATTATTTAAATTTATAAAATATTTACTTACCTTATTGCTGTCTGGTCTGTAAGTGCTTCTCCTCTTCATCTGCCACGATCTATCCCTTTATTTCCTCTTGTTTGGAGTTACTGATCCAAATGATCACTTATTATACTAGCTGAAATTATTCATAATTCTGAAACAATAGATTACGATTCTGAAATCATTGTAATGTCCCCTTCCAGTTGACATCTCTCAGTTCTTGAGATTAGCTTATTATGTGACCCTCGTAGACTGATAGGGTTGATAGAGGGTCTTGTTGAGGCATGGCTTGGCTTCAGATTATCAGAATCATTAAGTTGGCTTTCGTTCGGGGTCGTTTGTACATCTTTTGCTTGACTTACTATTTTTAGTAAGTGGAGACACTCAGCGGAGCACCCCTGCTATTTTTAGCAGTATGGTCTAGTTATATGCAGATTCAGTCACTTATCATCTGGCTTCAGACGGTTCGTCAATCGGACTTATATTGAGAGAAATATTAATATTTATTTGCCAAAATAAATATTAATTAAATTGAAGCTTATTATATAAAGTTATAATATAATTTAATATTATAACTTAAGTGATTTTTTGAAGGGGGTCGACCATCATGGAGAAGGGGCCATTTTTAATTAATGATTATAATTAAAAAGGCGTCCAAACTATTGAAAGATTAAAAGTGAAAATTCAGGTTTTATTTAAATGATGCTTTTTGAAGGAAATCGACCCAACTGAGAAGATATAAGTTTTCTTTGTGAAAACTTCATTCATTATGTTATGAAAATCGATTTTAGCCAATTCTTCCTTCAGAGAACGAAGCCAAGGGTTTTAGTTGTTTTTTGCATTGGAGAACGAGCCATCTTCAGTGTTTGCAGTTCAGAGGCTGTGAAATACCAGCTGATTTATTGCCTGCAGTTGAATAACTTCATTAAGAGGTTATTACAGATCTTACAGTGAGCTCATTTTATCCAGTGATTGGGCCTATTGCTTTACAGAGAAGAATCTTTCCATTTGCCATCAACTCTCAGACATCTGACACACTTCCCAAGGTGGTACGGATTTTATTGCTGCTGTTTAAGGGCCGTACAAATCAGCTTGAGGGCCGTACTTTTCATTCTAGCCTGGACGCCTTGCCTTTTGGCTTTCTGTCTTCACCAGTTGGGATGCCTTGCACTCTAGGTCAGTCTGCAGTGATTTTTAGGCTGGAGAAATGTCAGTTAATGTTAGCCGTATTAATTCTTCATCATTCTGAGGCGGCTGCAATCAGCAAATCAGGTTTTTAAATAATGCAAATTTGTTTGCCTTTTTGTCTGCATGTTAGGGTTTCAGTATTGTAATCATTGAGAAAGAATAATAAATCCATTTGCTATCGATTCAGGGATCTAAATGCTTCAGATTTTACCTTATTGTATTTATTAAAGATTTTAGAAGTATTTCTTTCAAAAATCGCATTATGTTCTTTATATGCAAAACCCTCAAAAAAATCAAAAACCTTCAAAATACAAAAAAAAATCAGTTTGAGCATCAGGGTTGAAGTTGAGCCAATTAGGGTTCTTCACAATCGTGAATTAATTATACTGCTTAAAAGAGCTTGCTGATCACCACTCTTTTTTTTCCCATCCTTAGATGCCTTTTTATTTGAAGATATATCTCCTTAATACCCACGTATGGCTAATAGATGTGATCTTTCAAGGCATCTATTTGTCAAGGATCATGTCTATTAATTAAATGTTAACCACTGCCTTTAATATAAATTGCACCTCCTCACAAATAATGATTGATCCCCTTTAAAATAGCATGTAATGCCTTTTATCCAATAAGACATACATTATCATATTATATGTTTCTTATAAGAAATATATTATTATTATTATTTTTATATCAGACTTATATTATTGTTTATATATGTATATTAATCATAGGATGATTGTAATAACAATAATATTTTGATAATAATAATATTATCTCAGGATAATTATAATATTAGATTGAAATTATGAAATATGCTACTCAATTTTTTTTCGAAGGAATTACACAACATAACCAGCAATAGTTAACTGGATTAGCGTTAGCATCAAACTGAAAACTGAACTTGAAATGAAAACTACTCAACGTCAAGAATGTGCACTCAAGATCCCACTGAGGGTGAGGTGCTAACATATGACGGAGTGTTGAATTTTGAAATTAGAAACCGATAGGCGGATAACCAGCCATAAAGAACATTTCCGCACCACCACCAAATAGTGGGGGGAAAAGATTACATTTAAAACAATTCATCCGCTGCGGCGGGCATCCACAGAGCTGTGGGGATTCTCCACTATGAAAGTGGGTATAAGAGTGTTACAAATCAAATTATCCACACTGGCGGTAAACCATCCAGGGGTAATTTAATGACAAAACAATAAGTAATTGCAGAACTGAAAATGGTTGGATTAGTAATGCTTAATCTCAACCTTTACAAATAAAACTCTAGAGAACCGGCCGTATGTGGGCATCCGTAATGAGTCGGGTGGGGATTCTCCACTATGAAAGTGGGTACAAAAGTGTTACAAATCAGATTATCCACACTGGCGGTAAACCATCCAGGGGTAATTTAATGACAAAACAATAAGTAATTGCAGAACTGAAAATGGTTGGATTAGTAATGCTTAATCTCAACCTTTACAAATTAAACTCTACAGATTACAAATTACAATGATAGGAAATGAACCTTAGACATGAAGTATGAACTTTTACAATCATATAACACTCAAATACTGAAGTATAAGACCAAAAACTGGAAACTGTAACAATCTGATATAAAAATCAGAATTCTGGAAATTCAACCAGCAAACTGTGAATTCATGAAATGCTCATAAGTTGATCAAATTACCTCCGAATGACGAGATATCAGTTGCAAATGCTTCCTAGAGGTTTGGCGCCCAAGATACAATTCAGAAACAATCACCAACAACTCCCAATTATTTAGCACGAATTCCAAAGCATTCTTAAAAAGTACGGCCCTCTTAGAAAATTGATTTTGCAAGATAAAAATAAAGACTTGGAATTAAATTCCAATCTTTTGTGGAAGGAGGCGCCTTGTACCAACAAATGATTTGCCAAAGTACCCAGAACAAAAATAAAATCACTCCAAAAGGTATAATCAAAAATTAGCTTCAGCTGTAGATAAACCAGGAAACCAAAACTGTGAAATTACTCCAGAAATTCTTCAATCTTGATGCTCAATCTGCTAGTCTGATGTTGAGAAGCAGAAATATTCCAACTAGGTGTTGTATTTCAAACACGAAATTGGGAAAGGGCTAGGAGGTAGCATCTTCGAAGCAACAGCAAAATGTCCATTGTCATTTTGACAGCATAACAGTAAGATAAACAATAGATGCCAAATGCTGGAGAAAAGACTTCATTTTATAGAAAACTGAGAAACTCTTCACTTTCCATGAGAAACGCCAAAAGACACCTCTTGAAATTCTTTTTCAACTTTCAAAAATATTAATTCCTCAAAAGGTGGCGTCCAATTTCAAGTTGATGTAATATTTCAATAAAGAATAAATAATCTTTTAATGAAGGTGTACCCTTCATGGCCCCACTTTAAAAACAACAGAAGTTATCTCCTTAGGCCAGGGGGGGGGGGTCAACAGAGAATTAAAACATAATGCCTTTAATCAAATATTTTTCACCAAATAAAGCTTTTTGAAGACCAAGCCTGAATAACAACAACTGTTGCAGCTGAGAAGGACTGAGAATAGACAACTGCAACTGCCAAAAACTAGTATTTACTATAAATAGTAAATAACATGAAATGCCACAAACTCCAAGCCAAGAAACCCTAATTTTCACCTCATTCCAGTCTACGGGTTCTGGAATAGACTGATGAACTGCAAGGCTAATCACTGATGAGAAGGGGACATTACATGTCCTCTCAACGTACATCTACTGACTTTCAATGCAAGGTGAGATTTAAGATCATATAAGTATAACACAATCGACGAAAACTTGAGACATTATATCGAGGCAAAAGAGGCTCAGGACTTTATTTCTCAAACTTCTGGAACAGAAGATTACACTAAACACATGCATGGAACAAGAAATTGCAGCTAAAGAGGCTTGCAAACTTATTTTTACACAAGAGGAACAACAATTACAACAACTACTTGTTGGCTAAAAGAGACTCAACAATTCGCTATCATAAACACAATTGAACAACATTGAATAACAATAGAAGGCACTTAGGCTCAGCGTCTTGTTATCACTAGCATGGTTAAAAATAAATGAGCAAGGCTGCTCTTATTTATAGGCAAGCAGAGGAGTAGGGAACCCTAAAATCTCCTTGCTTTTACAACTAGGGCTTGCTCAACAAGCACGCTTTATTTCTAAAACAAAAAGAAGATAATATCTAACACCTAAGAAAGCAGGAAAAGCTGGAAATGCCAACTATTACAATTTATCTTCTTTCTCTTCTTCAAAGAATGGTGTTATGACCTAAAATTGCACCCTTATTGAACCTGATGTTCAACACCTCAGTGTAAAATGGGAAGAGCTCCAAAGCTGTGGGTCACTTATAGACAGAGGTCAACCTCTGGAGAAGGCCGACTTCCTTTGGTGTCACCTAACTACTGATCTTAGAAGGAAAAGGGAGAAGGATAATGCATAAAAATGAAAATTAAATCCTATGGTGATGCACCAAAATGACAGGAACAATGAGATACTTTGATTACAGTTGAATACTGATGATGAACATAAGATTACACATCAAATCTGTATAAGCTATGCATTAATATGTCACAACAGGTTTGATTCACACACTTTTTCCAAAGGAAAATAATTTTTACAGACTAGAATCCATATGTGATTATGTAAAGACAGTTTGTGATTTGTATAATGAGTCTTTTGCAAAGGAAGGCATGAAAGCACAAGATAAAGTCATGAAGGAATAAAAGAAATTCACAAAATAACTTGATTATGAACCTGAAATGCACAACACTTTGCAAGAACAAGATGGAAATCCGAACATCAATAGTCACCAAGGCAAACTTTATATATCATGCTCCAAAATGAGTTACAAAATTTTGCTAATCTGAGAGAGGACTGTAGAAGTCACAGATTGTCGAAAAGCATCCAAGAGAACCCCTTTTACAAGAAGGAAAAAATGCCTTATATCCAAGAAGATGTCGGTCCCTTAGGGGCTTACAAAAAATATTTGCCTTAGAAAGATCTGCCCTTCGATCTTTTGAATGAAGTCAATGCTGTCTTAAACGCGCGTCCCTGCTGTCTATGTCGGTGAAGAGTTGCTCCAGGAAAGGCCTCCTTGATCTTTTGCAACTACCGCATTCACTTCTGGTGTTCGTGTCCAGCTTTGAATCTCCTTATTGAGCTGCTTTGAATGCTTCTGAGCTCAGAGCCGACTCCACGTCGTTTTCACTCTGTTGATCTCGTTCACGGGGGTCAAATTGCCACGGCTCTCCTGTAGCCTCCCCTGATTGGTTGAACTCGTGCCACACAAGCTACTTCGGGCGGTCAAAAGCTCTTCATCAGAATCGCATCTCGGTGAGACACCAAAAGTGTCTCACCGATGTGATTATGCCCCTCTGTAGCTATCGGCATAATGCATGACGATCGGCAAGACCACATAGCGAGTTCAAAAGTCATATCGACATCCATGAAGCCATCAGCAAGACCTTACTTTCGGGAAGACCTCATGGCGAGCCCTCAGGAGTCATACCGATATCGCCATTTCATTGCCTAGTCATCCGCATTCGGCAAGAGCTCCTTTAGTCGACAAGAGGTCATACCGATCTTCGTGAGTTATACCGTTGCACAAGATGTCGCTGAGACCATCGCTTTCGGGAAAACATCATAGCGAACACAAATCACTTTCCCCGAGCTCAAGCATCCTTCCTTCGGCAAGACACTGGCAAGTCGGGAAGACCTCTTGGCGAAGTCATCTTGTTTCGGTGGGAGCCTACCTTCCTGTTCACAATGGTCGGCGAGACTATCGGGTCGGGGAAAATTCTCCCCGATTTCAAAACATTATACCGAAGGCACCCCCTCTGTCAGCAGGACCCTCCTCATTCGGCCAGACCTCATGGCGAATGTAAAACTTTGACTCCGATGACGACCTGGTGAACAACTGTCAGGGAGACTTTCCTCTGTCGGCAGGACATCATGGCGATTATTCCTCCATTCGGTGAACTCATCTTGATGTCGGGGAGACGTCACGGCGAGCTCCCAACTCTTGCCGATACCTTCGCTTTCCGTGAGACTTACTCCGACGCCAGCCGCTTCGGCGAGACTACCAACGGTCACCGAGACTTCATGACGGAGCCTTCCTTTCTTGGCGAGCTCGGATCTTCTTTCGGGGAGACCACATGTTGTCGGCCAGAGGCTATACCGATGAGACTCCATGTCGGCGAAATATTACGCAATCGACAAGACCTCTAGCCGAAATCAAAACCTATCGCCGAGAGCTCCATTCGCTTCTGTGGGACTCCCCCTTATCGGCGAGACGTTACAAGAAACCACCTAATTTTATCGAAACCTCACCCGATGACATCCTTCTTCGGTGTGACCAGCTGGCTGTCGCCAAGACTTCTCAGCGAGATGACAAACTTTTGGCGAGCTGAGACCATTTCGGGCAGACTCCCGTGCATCGGTGAGACATTAGGCCGAAGGTAAACTCTCTCGACGAGACTTCCTCCGATCGCCGAGACATCACACCGAATGTGAAACCTTCTCCCCGATGTTAAACTCTCTGAACAACTTTCGGCAAGACTTTCATTAGTCGGCCAGACATTATGGCGAATGCAAATCTTTCTCCCTGCCGATGACCGCTTTACTTCGGCGAGACATTCATTTGATTAGAGAGATACATAAAGAGTCACGGCGGCCCAAATGTCCTTACGACCGGCGCATTTGAACAAATAGAGGGCACTGCTAGTCGGCAAGACAAGAAAAGGGTCTTGCCGACTTTCTGCTCTGATGAGTTTTACGCCAAAACAGACTGAGGCGAGGCTTTCCAATAGACCTCTCTGTGAGGCAGCACCAGATAAGGACCCTCCTCATGAAAACCGAGCACCTACATGCTGGGTTCAACCCTTATGGGAGCCACATTTGATCCACGTGTGAATTTGAAATATAATTTCCCCTGATTGAGCCCATAGGAGAAAATTGGGTAACAAATGGATAAGAATTGTTCGGAGAATAGAAAGAAAGTTGGAAGAAAGCAGCTTTAGATTTCAATTACATTTGCTAGAAAGTTGGAAATTGTGTCCCGATTCCGTGCATCTATACCATCAATAGCAAAGTTGTGCTTTTCCAAGATATCCTCTCCATCTGAAATTGATCTTAGGAAATCTTTGATCTCATTGGCTGCTTTCTCGAACTTTGCTGCCATCATGGAAATGTGATGCATGCCACCATCACTGCTGCGAACAACACTCTGAAACTGATTTTGCACTTCATCAAGTTTGATATTGGAGCTGTCATCATGATGACACCGAGTTTGAATCTCTGTGATAAACTTGTTTACGAACAAGAAAGCCTCAACTACCCTTTGCCTGTATGCAATGAACTCCTTAGCTATCCTCTCATAAGTCTTCACCTTGAAGACATGACGCTCTTTCCATGCAAGAATCTGCCTTTTGTGTTCTCTTGAGGCTGTAGCACCATAGGCTGTATTCAAATAAGCAATTATGATTTCATGTCTAGGCTTTACCTCTGACATTGATTGTTCAAACCCTTGAAGGCCTTGATGTAAGTCATGAGCGTTATTCCTCAACTAAAACATTTGTGTAAGGATTTCTTTCACTTTGACAATGAAACCTTCTATCCATTCTTGAGTTTGTTTTCTGCATATCACCAGCTTCCTTAACTGTTGGTGATCAGTTGGTGTCTCTAAAACTTGGGGCAGCAATTGAGTGGCCTGTGAAGTACCCTGGACAAGGTTTGAAATGAAGAGCCTGAGTATTCGTATTTCAGCCTTGAGGGCTGCTTTGTCTTCTCCATCTTTTAATACCCTTTCTTGAAGGCTTTCAGACACAACTCTGAACATACTAATATCCGCATGCCTGGTACTTTTGCCAAGGTTAGCCTTTACCATCAGGAAGTCATCTATATCCACCTCATCTCTGTTTTTATCTTCGGGAGGTGTAGCCGTCTCCATGATCACTTCGCCATCAGAAGTTCTTTCAAAATGAACTTGCTTCTTTGCTTTCTTCTTTGGTGCTTCTTGATAGATTTTGTCAAGATCATCGAAATTTACTTGATATGAGGGCCTTCTTCTCTTCCTTCCCAAGGAGCTCTCAAGCCAAGTTGTGGTAGTATCTCTACTAACTTCCTTGGGAGGTACAATTGCGACTTCTTCATCATCTTCAATATCTAGGTCAATGTGGATTGGTGAAGAACCTGTCAATGGTATAGAATCATGTGTTAAGGGTACTTCTTCTGATTCCTTCTGAGGTATGGGCTCTTCTGAAGGAGCTTCTGCTTCAGCTGTTGGCTGCTCGTGTATGACTATGCCCGAGAAGTCTAACCTGCTTCTTACATTTTTAGTTGACCTGCTGCCCTTCACACCTTCTTGAGACTGACTTACACCTTTCCCTTTTGATTGTGTTCTGGAAGAGGAGGGAAGTGATGACTGTATCCTTGGCGGCTCTGCTATTGGGGTGGACTTCTTTCTTTTGAGAACTAGGAAAACTTTGCTGTGTTCGAGGACTTGCCTTGTCCTTTCTTCAACTGAGAGGGACTCTTTGTTATCCCAATTGACTTGAGGAAGGGGCTGATCTTCAATTCGCTTCCAGGCATACATTGGGAGTAGCACATCCTCATCATCATCTGATAACCCCTCGATATCCTTTTATAGGCAGTATTTCATTTGGTCAAGAGTGAGCCTGCTGTAACTTCACCTCCGCACCTCGAACTCATCTATTCAATTGGCCCAAAAATCTTCAAGAGTGGGTAAATGAGCATAGTTTCTCTCAAGTCGGGCAGCGTAGACGCCATGAGGGTCATATGATCGCCTCTCGCTTTATGGCTTGAGGCCGAGTTTGTCTAACTCATCTCCCATGGTTTTAGCATCTTCTGCTGATCTGCATGTATAGATTCCCAGTCCCAATGGAAAATTGAGGGCCGTTTTCTTTCTATTCCTCAAGAATATGTGGACATCATGTGCTTGCCTTATGAACTCCATGAAGACAACTTCATCTGATGGGTATCTCGGTAGCATGAGTGGAGTACCGGAGAAACCATAGACTCTAAGGTAGGTGAAAGTAGGAAATTGTATAAACCAATCTGCCCACTCTGCTATTGCTGCCTTGGCGATGGATGAGATACGCACATGCAATTCATTGTGCAAGTCTCTCACTGTGTGCATCAAAAAAGCCTCATTCACCCTCTTGCAATGATGCAATGATTTCGTGAATTCCAGCTGAGGGTAATAGTTGTAGATATGCTGTACTCATAGAGACCCCTCGGTGTTCAATCCTCTGAATTGACCTTGGTAGGTCACTAGGTAGACTATGTAGGAAACCATATGGAACTCATGAATTTGGAAATACTCTGTTATCTACTCATCGAGACTATCACTGATCAAGGTGGCCCAATCATAGAACTCAATCTTCTTCATGATGTGGGGTATGGCGTAGAACATCTAGGGTTGAAACTTTGTAGCATCTTCTTGTCCAGTTACCCTGTTGAGCAAGGTGATTATGATGGCAATCTCGTCTTTGAATTCTCCTCGCCCAACATTCTTAGGCAAAGTCTTATGTTTTTCCTTCACCCACCTTTGTGCAATCTTCTTACTGTACTTGTCCTTGTGCATTTCCCACATCCTCTCACATTCGCCCTTTGAGATAGTGACACTTTCAGGCCAAGGGGGAAATGGAGAAACGTTTCTCAATCATGTCAGGTTTCAAACTGCAAATCAATCTGCCATCTACTGACTGGATCTCCTATGTCACCAGATTGTAATGCTTGATGCAAGCAATTACAAACTCGAGACTCTGAATTGAAATAGGAATAAATGCTGCTGCGAGGAGTCCAGAGTGTCCCAGGTTTCTGATTGTAGTGTTGCCTGCTCTCTCCAAAGCGTGTAGATCAAACACCGGCTTGATGTGATGCAAGTCCGTCTCAGCTATTTTGATGCAGTCATGGTAGAGAGCTGATTTGGTCTTGAAATCATTGGGAGTGTATTCCATTTTAAAAACCTTGAAGAATGACTGTAAACTAGCCTAGGTTCAGACAAGTTTTGAGCAACTTACTATTTTTAGAATGCTGGTTTTTCTTCCTCAAACGGACAAATTTTTGGAATTTTTTTTGAGATATGGGTTTTGCTCAGAATTTCGTTGCAAGACAACCCTGATTGCCTGTTTTTGAAAATTTTGAATTTAGACTGAAAAAGCAGCAAACCCTAATTTCTTCAATTTTTCACCGAAAAAACTAGCACTGGGGTTTTGTTTAGAATACAATTTGAAATGAACCCAGTTGATTAGATTTGAAAAACACTAAGGGCTGATCGAAAAAGCAGCCAACCCTAGGATTTGAAATTTTCTTGAAAAGAGGCTGTGATATGGGTTTTCTTCATAAGATTGTTTTGAGAGGACCCAGATCAAAAATTGAAAACCCTGAAGATTTCACTGACTTGCAAGGAAAAAGCAGCTGCTGCAACTTGAGAAAATTTCTTGAAAATTCTTTAGAAGACTGAGATGGAGAAACCAAGATGGCTGAAAATTAAAATCTTTGACCTTCTCCTTCAAAAATTTGATATTTTGGATGGAAAAGCATGAAAAAGAAAGGTCTTATGCTGCTGGTCTGAAAAATTTGATGAACAATCAACAACCTGGAGCTCTTGAATCTTGAAATAAAACTTCAAATCTGCTGCTCTTCTTCTCCCTTGGACGCCACCTGCAAGAATGATGAAGATTGAATGATGAAAGCGTTCTTAAATAAGCCTTAGGCTTGAGAAAACCCTGCTTTCTTTTGCTTTCATGTATGCAAACCCTAAAATCCTCTGATACATCAAACTTGGATATTCTCATCAACTTGCAATTTTGAAATTTTGAGAAAATTAGCTAAGGCATGGTAAGATGGGTGCTCTTCTTGGCTAGAGGCGTCAACTTCTTCCGGACTTTGCCATTTTTGGAGTTTCCTCAATTTTCCTCAGTTTTGACACCCTACTTTCACCTTGATCTCCGGCTTCTAGATTGATCCGATGGATAAGCTGGATGATTCATCGCGAAGCTTGACTGATTTTGAGAAGATCACCTTGGAGGCACTTCTGGCTAAAAACTTCGTCTGATCCTTCATAATCATCAGTGCACATTTCCTTCTGGGGCTCTAAACCTTCACAATGTTAGCCATTTTTGCATGATTTTCAAGTTCTTCATTTCCCTATGATCTTCTAATGAAATCTCATTTCTGGGAGCTACACTGATCCGATTGATTGACCCTCAGCTTCGTTGGATAGCTCAATTGAATTTGATGAGGTGATCTTGGAGGCTATGTTGACAAATTCTATCATTTAGAGCTTCAAAACTTTAGGCGCCCCTAGCTTTTGACTTTTGATTTTCAGCTCTCATCAAACCCTTTGTTCTATCTCCTGTATCTGACGACTGCCAACTCAGATTGACTGTTGAAGGTCTCGTTGGAAAGCCTGATCAATTCTGAGGAAGTCACGTTAGGGGCTTTGACTGCAAATTCATCTGTTTAAGCCCTCAAAATCAAGGGCGCCTATCTCTTTCTGGGGCGCCCATTTGCTCCAGACAACCATTTTCTTCTGATTTTCATCTTCAAATTTGAAACTCCATTCTATACCTTCAACTTTGATTTGGATTTGCCGAAAATCGACCAGTCTGATGTTCTGACGAAGATATCCGCTGCGAAGCTGACTGAATTCTGAGGATAATGAGCATGTTTGCAAACTCTAACTGCTAAATTTGCCCCTCCAAAAAGCTGGGCGCCCTTGGGCACCTGGAGCACTGAAAGCATCCAGACTTAGAATTTTTTTTGTCATTTTCATGATTTTCACTTCATCTTCCATTTGAAACCTCTCCGTTTGATCTTGAATTCCGGGTGATTGGATGATCTGATGACTGCATTGCTGGATTCGCCATGAAGCTGGGAGAATTCTTAACAACTTTGTTTGGAGGCTCAGACCCTAATTTCAGTGTTTGGTGCCCTAAAAAGATGGGCACCTATCTCCTTTTGGGGCGCCCATGGCTGGCAGTGTTTGTGAAAATTTTACAGATTTCGCCTTCCTTCTTCGTTCTTCATGCATGTTCACCTCCCATCTTCTGTTCAGTGCTTGTGTGTTGAATCTGATGCCTGGCAGCTGACTGACCTCCATTGATGACTTTTGAAGCTCCCGAAATGCTTTCTGAAATTGAAAAAGCAGAATAGACCCACTAGGGCAAAACTGATCGTTTCTTGATTCTAACTACACCAGCCTGATGAGGAAGTATTTTGAGCCAATCAAAATCAGTTTGAACCCTAATGGACCAACTTTCTTTTTTTAGAAATTTTCTATTTTTAGAAATTTTTTGCCAGTATCCATTTTGAAAGAAACCAGAAAAACCCCCAAAAAGTTACTATTTTGAGAAAATTTCTAAAAATAGCAGTTTTCCTAAAAAGTAGGGATGAAAAACTGAGATCTGGGTTTTGTAGACTTGGTCGCTCTGAGCAAACCTAGATCGTCAGATTTTGTAAATTTCACGTTTTTACCCCTCATGCAAGACATGTAAACCCAAATTTTGACCTTTTTGACAAATTTAACAAGACTTTTACTCATTTCCTCAAAATGCCTAAGTGTAGCAAATTTTTTAATTTGGGGTACAACATTTTTAAAATTAAGTTTGCTCCTCTTCATATTGTTTGCCAAACTGAGTCCAACTGGGCCTTTATCCTTCAATACAAGATATATTTTCTGCACATTCACAGGACAATGACTTTACGTAAAAGAGCATTACTAAATTTTCCCACTTAATGTTTGTATTGCTTTTGCTTTTTTCTAATATTCTTATGGTAAACCCTTTTCCCTAGTTTGTTCAATCCATCCTAAGTGAATAATTTCTTAGCCACTATGACATCTTATATACTTTTGAATTTTCTACCCCTTACATTTACTCCCCTCTATCTTTTTTACGTTGCTTGTGATCCCCTTGATGCTACATCACTCTTTTTATATAATGACTACTACATATTTCTTCCATGGTTTTTATTACTTGTTGTTAGCATTTTAATTTGCCACTTTTAGGACAACACAAAATGCAAGAACATATAAGTATGTACCTTTCTTCAAATTTGTAGGGGAAACTCCCTAGTAAATAAAACTAAAAATAAACCTAGAACTATTGGGTTTTTTTGGACTATGCAATGCATACAATAGTAAAACCTATCGTTTTGGTATTTGGTAAAGGCACAAGGCTATGAACACTTCTGCACAAGACAATTTTTTTATTTTTATGTCTGATAAGCAAAATCTAATCCATGGAAAGTGGAAACAGTCACCTTTTCTAGCTAAAAGCAGCTACTAGAAGAAGATGAGCCAAAACAAGAAATCGAATTAGAATAACACATACAAATCAACAAATTGAATGAAAGGAATTACAAACAAAGTTACAATTACCTGCTTTAATGAAAACAACAATACAAAATTTGCAATCTTCAACTGAGTTATTCAATTTACCTAGCATAGGATAACACAAAGACAACTTTGAAATCAAGTAGGCATAAAATTGCTTATTTATGTCTTTACAAGCTTTTAAGCATGCAATTTATTCAAGAAAAATAGAAAGCATATTGAAGCATCTACACTAAAAATAGTTTGCTTATGATCAGCAAGCCCAAAATAAAAAATTGCTCCAAAATACATAATCTAAAATCAATAACCTAAATTTTTAAAAGTGAGGTCTATGGAGGCTGAGCTCTACTAGGGTTTTGGCCTTGGCTTTGTTGGTGTTAGTTTGTGTCTCCTTGATGTCATATTGCTTCAGTCTAAAGTAAGATTTGGCATTGCTTTTCTACATTAATTGTAGTGTCTTATGGGCTGCCATGCCTATGGGCATTTTCTGCCCATCTTACAAGTGTTTTCTGCCCGTTATAAATGGCCTCAATGTTTTGTAACCCTACAATTGCTGCTAGATTTGAATGTTTGATGACGCATGGAAATGACTCCCCCTACTCAAGTGTCCCAAGAAGTTTGTATCTGAGGTGTTCAATGAGTTATGTCCATTGAAAAACCTTTAAATGTTCTTCTTCCCATTTTAGAGTTTGATGGTGCATGTTGTTGGCTCGAAAAATTTACTTTGATAGGGTATTTTGTAAGAAGGGTCCCCCCTAAAAGCATGCTCAAAGAATGGGTGGTCAAGGATTGGGTCTCACATGGGATTTGTCTTGCTGATGTGTAAAACCGTACCAAGGGTTTTTTTTTCTTTTTCAGTTTACTAAAGCTAGCCATAAGGAGGCTATCTCAAGCATGGTCCTTGGTATCTTTTGCATCTTTTTTGGTCTTCACACCTTGGACTAGATATTTCGTCGTTTTTGATGAGAAAACTTTGTGTTCTTGTTTGGGGGGAGTTTCTTGGGTTGCCTTTGTTGTGTTGGAATTTCTTGACCAAGATAACCTCTTCCCTAGGTAATGTTAGTTATGTTGAACTTGACAAGTTCTTTTCGGCTCAACCCCAAAAATTGGTTGTGTTGAAGTTGACCTCTCAAATGATTTAAAGGATACAATTGACATACAACTTGGCCAAATGAGACACTCAATAGGTCTTCTATCTAAATTTTCCCAATACTTGCTATTGTCAAATTTTTGAGCACAAGATGCAAGAGACCCCTCTAGTTACTCCTCGTAACAAACTCACTACTTGACCAATTGTTGATAACCCAATGTCTAGAAAAAAGGAGGAAGGGTGGTCAATTGTGGTTAATTGTGAAGCCAAGACTAATAGAAATGGTGGAACTCCACCTAAGTCCTTTGTCAATAATGGTGGCTAGCTATCAAAAATTCGATAAGGAACAATCTCAAAATTTTAGGACTTGGGAAAATTAGTTGTTCACCCTCATTAGGAGATGTCTTGGTAGGGAAAATAAGTCGATATTCACTAGAGTGTCATTGGCAGCATTGTTTTTATCTTCTCCAGTGAAGGCCTCTATCTGCTCCCCTTCATCATCCTCAATGGTCCAATAGAGGTTTCACAAATAGATTAGGCATTTAGAAGAAGGTGAATATGTGCCAAAGAAGTGGTGGCCTACTCAACCTTTTGTTCAAATAGAAAGTTTCAAATTAAAGGACTTTTTGTAGAGTAACTATTTGGATCTTGATGAGTTGGATAGTGAGGATATGGCCCTTGACACCCGCTCATGAATTTTATATCCTAGAATATTTGAAGCTTGACAAAACTCCCAAGGAAGTATTTTATGTGTGACATTTAGCGAAGATTTTTAGGTCTAAAAGTTGTTTGTTTGCAAGATTAACATTTCTAGCTTTTTGCTTTCTGTAACATGTGTTATTTGGCTTGCCAGTTAATTTTTGCTTAGTGATCATGAAATGGGTAGTGGTGGAGTTATCTTCATCTCTCTTATGTGGCTTCAACATTTAGTTGACTAGGGATGCGACCCCACCAATTCTATTTTCCACACTAATAATCATTCCTTTAGAGTTATTAATGTTTATGCCTCAAAGGATGCCATTGAACGATCTATCTTTTGGAGATGGATTGTGGATACAATTCCTATTGCCACTTGGGTTTTGTGTGTGATTTCAATATGATTGAGATGGCCTATGATAAATGTAGTGCCTTGCATATTAGTTGGACAATTAGCAAAAGGATTGGTACTATATATGCAATAAATTTTGACTCTTGGATCCTAATTTTGGCCGGTTTCATGATCATATGAATGGGTACATGTGGAGTAACCTTAGAGCAAGGCTTAATAGAGTCTACAAGTAGCTTGATAGAGCCATGTTGTCAACCTTGTCATTCTTTTCCTTTGCTAGGTATTTTTCCTTGCCGATTCAACCTTTGTCAAATGACCTTTAAAACTATTATCTAGCATGGTTTTGTATTGAATGTCAACTTGCGAAACTTGATGCCATAAAGGAAATATTTTCTAAACAAACCACTATTATCCCACAAGGCCATATTAGCACATATTCAACATGTTTGGAATCTAAATCCATGTCCCATGCATGATACAAGCTGGATTGCTTGGTGGGATGATAGTATCAAATGCACATCTTTCTTCCTTTGCATTTATGGGTGCCAACTAGCTTGTTTATATGAGGCCACCGCCTTGGAGCTTCACTAGGCCACAGCCTCTTTGGATGCACAACCATTTGATTTAGTTGCTGAGTTGTATGTTGCCAAGTTTTTCCACAAGTAATAGGTTGCAAAAACTCATTTGGCTTGGGGTGCCCAAATAAAATCTTGGCTTTATTGGATTAAAATTGGAGACAAGGTCTCTAAAGAAATCTTTCGGGTCCTATGAGGTTGTCATACATCCCAAGCCATTAAAAAATCAAGGAGGTTCAACAACTTTTAACAAAGCTTCTTGACATCCTTCAGGCTTTTGTTTGGCACTATAAGCAAGCTTTTATTGTCCAAGAAATACTCCTAATTGGAATATTGCTCTACAACAATGGTTGAGTGTGGTGCCTTGTCAAGTTTCCAACTCTCAATGCATTCTTTGCGATCAATTTCTCACAAAGGAAGATCTAGGTGAGGCTATGTTTGGTATGCAAATTGATAAAGCTCCTAGCTTGGATGGATTCCTGTAATGTCCCCATTTTGTGAGCATCAGAGTTCGTAAGGATTAGCCTATCATTCGACCCTCGTAGGCTAACAGTTATGGGTAGAGGGTCTTCTGTGGCAGTTACCCGGTAATTAGAGACATTACTCCTTAGCTGGATTTAGGTTTTGGCCTTTGCACAGGTTATTTGACTCAGTTTGGCACACTTACTATTTATAGTAAGTTACTATTTTGGGAGTCGGGGTTTCCAATTTTAGCAAGGCACCTGAACAGAGCATATTTCAGTATCGACCATTGATTGGACCTTTGTAGTTGTTTCTAGACTCAGTTGTGTGTACTTACTATTTATAGTAAGTCAGCTATCAGGAGTTACTATCTTTGGTAGGGCGTCTGATCACTCAGAGTTTGGCAAAATTGACCTTGGTTTCAGTTGGCATGGCTAACAGATGTATAATTATGGAGATATTAATATTTAATGTGTCGTTAATGATTTTAATTAAAAAGGTTTATAATATAAAGTTATAAAATGACTTTATATTAAAAGGGATTATAATATAAAGTTATAAATTAACTTTATATTCGAAAGGGGCCAATGACACATTAAAAGTGGATTTAATGTTATTAAATGATTATGTGCACATAAACCAAGGTAATGAGATGGTATTAAATGCAAGATGAAGATTATAATATTTAAATGTTTTTTAAAAGCCAAAATGGGTCGATTTTCTCAAGGAAGCTATATAAGCCTTCAAAGGGAAAAAAGAATTCATTATGATATGATATTCTAATTTGTCTTGTATTTGCTCTGAGCATTGGAGTTTGCAAAACCTAGGGTTTCAGCAGACGAATCGTTTCTGGAGAACGATACCTCTTCAGGAATTGGCAGACTGAGACTGTGCAATACCAGTTGAAGCTTGCACCTTGGTGACTTCATTCAAAAGTTGCAGTTGAATACATCGAGTTGATTTCAGGAAGGATATTCAGAGAACTTCATCAGTTAGCAGGGGCGACCTATCAGAGGTTGATTTTACAGAGATCTGGCATCTTTCTTTTGGGCCGTACCATATTCTTATTTGCTACTGCAGCAGGGCCGTACATTTTTGTACCTGTAGGCCGTACCTCTCTCTCTTAGGAAGAAACGCAATCATCATTCATTCTTTGGCAGAGGGTTTCAGTGCGCCTTGGATATCTGGAGGCTTTGCAACGATTTCAGAGTCCAGAGAATTAATCATTCATTCAACCGTACATTCTTTCTCTGTTATTTTTGGCGCCTAGCAAGGAAAATCAGGTTCTTTGAAATAAAATCTTATTCTATTCATTTGTTCAATCTTTTGCATTGTAAAAGCTCTGGAAATATAATAAATTGGTGCGCCTATATGTTTTGGTCAATTTCCAAGCAATTTTATTGCCTTAGCATTTATTTTGGATTTTTAAAGCAATTTAGCATAAAATCGCAGCTTCTTGTTATTTTCCAAAAATCTATCAAAAACACAAAAAAACACAAAACTTGCAAAAAACAAAATTTACAGTTAGGGTTTCGGGGTTGAGAACCACCAGGGTTCTTACAATTCCTTTGTGAGTTTTTCAAAGCTTTTTTGAATTTTGTGGGTGAGGATTTTCATAAAGTATATTTGGAAGCATTCCAATGTAATTCCTAAGAGGGCTTTATTAATAGAGGTGATATTTAGTTCATACTTAAAGGTAGTGACTCAAAGGATATTTTTAATCATAGTTCCACCAAGTTTCGGGGACGGGGATGGGGGGACGGCAGGGGACGGGTTTCGGAGGCGCGGGGGCGGGGGGCCTAAGTTTGGGGACGGCGGGGGGATGGCGGAGGGGGGGCGGCGGGGGAGCGGTGTGCCAGAGTGGCTGGAATTGATGAAGTCAGACTTCATGGAGATGGATGGTGGGAATACTAATTTTATGCCCATTCAAGTGGATGAAACTGTCCCACATTTTGTATGAAGATATGCATTAAAAATGTGGTTTGGTTGAAAAATGTGGAAGCACAGGCAAGGCATGCGAATTGTCTGACTGAATTCATCAACCCTTGATGCATTCAGTCAAACAGTTCACATGCCTTGCCTGTGCTTCCACATTTTGGATTTTAATTTTTGCAGAGCATAAAATTTTAAATTCTAGATGATATAAAAAAAATTGTTTGGAAATTGGAAATTGAAAACAACTAATATTATTAAATTATTTTTTAAAATTATTATATTTTTTATTTTTTTAATTTAACAGCTGGTTCGATGGCCGTTCAAACTTCAAATGAAAATCTTTCATTTCATCCTCAAAGGATGGACTCATGGAAGAAGCGAATAAATGCCTTCCACGAGGAACATCTTGAGGGTTCGTTGAGGCATTCAAAGGATGTTGTCGTCATGGAAGCCGATTTATTAGCCTCATCCCAGCTTAGATGAACTGGAACTGGAACATGAACTCGTTGCCAGCGGTTGCCCTTGCCCATCGTGGGTTTCAAAATGGCGAATGCCAAAAAAATAAATAAAAATAAAAACCTAAAATGCAAGTGCAACATACCTGCTAAGTGCTAACAATGCCGCCCTTGAAACTTTGAAAGATATTTGATGAATATTGAGCTCTCTAGATGCAGTCGCACTTCTCAGACTTTCAAGCAGTCTCCAGTCGCACAGGCACGCACGGGTAGAAATGTCAAATAAAAGTTAAAACAAAAAAAATTAATTTACACTTTACACTTACTTTACTTAAAAATTTATATTATTATTAAACTTTAAATTTAACTTAAACTATGTAAATTTTTAATTTTCTTTAAAAAATCATTATTTTATAGGGGACGTGGGAAACTTGGAGTCTTGGAGACGCCCAGAAGACTCCGAGTGGAGACACCCAGAAGACTCCGAGACGCAACGAAGTCTCCTTTTCAGGGAAACGTTCAGGAGACGGCGGAGGGACGGGGAGGCGGCGGGGGGACGGCGGGGGGACGTTTCCTTGACGTCTCCGCGTCTCGGAAACGTCCCCGTCTCCGAGACGGCCCATTTTTCGGGGGGGACGCGTCCCCGTGGAACTATGTTTTTAATTGACACCTATCACCTTTCCAAATGTTTTACACAAAGTCATTGCCAAAGTTTATGCCCTCAAGTTGCATCCTCATCTACCTTGAGCAGATTGGTTTCATCAAGTCATGGTACATCCTCAACAACATTATTGCTATTTGGAAGGGGAAGGAATGGGCCCAACACTTCCAACAACTTGTAGTACTTCTCAAACTTCAAAATTGATTTTGTGAAAGTTTATGACCATATTGAACGACCTTTCATTCTTGCCATTCTTCAAGTGTTGGGATTTGGGCCTTGTTTTTGTGCATTTAGTTAAGATGCTTTTTGCAAATGCTTCTACTTATATGATCATTAAAGGCTAGAAATCCAATTCTTTTGAGCATTTTTAGTTAGTTTCTGGGGTTGTACCTTAGACCTTGCACTTTATGTTCTTGTTGTTGAAGACTTTGGCTGTCTTTTGACCCATATGGTCTCCTAGAAGTTAGTCAAGTGCATTTCCTTGGTCAATTCATCTAACTAGCTCATCAATGGCCACCTTGCAGATGACTCCTTTTTTCCCTTAATTGAAGAAGAGGATAATGTCAAATAGGTCTTTCATTGCCTTGACGTATTTTGCAAGGCCTCATGTTTAATCATTCAATGGCAGAAGACACAATGCTATAGGCAATCTTTTCTTCCTAAACCTAGCTGGTTAGATTCTTTTAGTTGGAAATGGAATGATCATGGGGAAGTCTTCGAATTTGTTGGTATCCGCTTTTCCTTTCAGGCCTTTCCTGCTACCTTATGGCAAGCTGTTATAGCTAGAATTGAGAAGAAACTGGCTCATTGTGTTACAAAGCCTCTCTTTGGTTGGTAAATTTTAGGCGTGTTCTAAAATTTTGGCCGCTAGTCATGTATATTATTCCTCTTATTGGGTTCCTTCTAAGGCTTCCTATTTGAAAATTGAAAAACTTCCTAGAGACTTTCTTTGGGTCTCTTCTGCTTTCATCATGTGGCTTGGGAATATTGTTGTGTCCCTCATGATTTTGGGCGTTTAGACTTATTCTCAATTCGCTATCAAGTCTTAACATGTTGTGCCAAATGAATTATCAAGGCTTTGGAAGTGAGGATGCTTGGACAGCTCTCATTTGGCATTGTATTTCATTTAGAGCGTCCTCTAGGTATCTAGTTTGGAAAGACCTTGGGATTCATACTTTCCTCACTATGAAGAAACCCATTTAGATATATGGTACAGTTTCTATCAAAAGCATTTGGAAGGCTTGGGAATCCATCAAGCCCTAGCTTTTGTGGGTTGGCAATGATTTCTACAATGGTCTTTCTATTAATTATAGTCTTTTTGGCGATCTCTCATTCTTTCTTGTGAAGACCAACCTCTAGCTAACACACCTTGGGCTTCAACTTTGAATTTTTATAAAAGAAGAGTAGAAACCTTGCCAGATCTTTCCAACAATATCATTGAGAGTTTCTTAACTTGGATTGAGGCCAAGTTGAAATTTTGACTATCAAACTAGAATTGTGAGACTTATCAGACATTTATTGTTACCATCCTTGCTCAGATGGTTCACAACATTGTGGTTAGGACTTTCAAGCCTTGGTGGAAGGATTTGAAATAATATCTTAAATCAGCATTTCTTAATTATAGACCCTGTAAGGCATATTTGTGGCTTATGCCTCTTCTCTTGTTGGTGGCCTTGTTAAATCTCCTTTGGCACCTCTAGTCCTTGTTGGGACTTGGTATTATAGATTCTATAGTGTTTGGCTAGATATATGTGAACCCAAGCTTGCTCATTTTGCTTGGTGCATTATTTGTCATGGCCTTCCACTTGCTTCTTGTATGTCTCATCTGGGAGTCCTTAATCCTTGTTTATTTTGTGGACAACATGAGGCAATCAAGAACCTTTTTTGGTTTTGTACCAGGATCCAAAAAGCTTGGACTCAGATTCGTGACTTCTTAAAGCCATTTACGCTTGGCCCATTTTCATGGCATATGGTTTTGTTGGGAGATTGATCCCAATTGTCTTTCAAATTTACCCATATTTGCGGGGATTCCATTTAACATCTAGAAAGACAATTATTTTGTTATTTTGACTAGTATAATTTGTCTTGATTCTCATTCTACATTAAAGCTAGGATTTGCTCCAATGTCTTTATGCAGATTTGGGTGCAAGCAAACAAACTTGCACTTGAAGTTGCTCCTCTACAGGCGCTTTTAGATCACTAGGGTTGTGCTCCTTGTATGGTGTTCGAGTGGCATTTCCGTTTGCTTCCTACTAGGATCACTCCCCCCCCATATGGGTGTAGATTTGGATGTAGCCAATGTGCTTGACAAAATCATGGCACCTAGTCACATGGCTCTCAATGGCCTTCTAGATGAGGCAGGGATCATGTTGCTCATTGATGGTCTCACTCTCAACCTTCTTGCTTGCCATTGCCCTCCACATGAGTGTGGTGCTCTTGGTTGGTTGGGTTCTAGCATGTTTTCTTGCTTGGATTTGGCAAGATGTCCTATGTGTGTTCAACAACTTGTAGATGAGGATCAAGATGAGTAGGGTGTTGTCCTTGGTTGAGAATACATTACCGATGGTTCCATGCTCGTTGATGTATGGGGTAAACTAGGTGATTGTGATCCCACCCTTGATGTTGTAACTCTTGCCACCTAGCAACTTTGTTAGCTGTTGTTGTTTGAGCTTGGCCTTGTTAGACTTTGTTTTATTATTTGGTCTTGGGCTCGTAGACTTTGAAGTTGTGCCTTCTAACCTTCACCCCTTTCTTGTGAATTGTGTATTATTCTCCTTTTAGTATATTATGTAATATCCCTAAATAGGGATAATAGAAAAACAACACCATCTCCAAAAATATGCAATGAAAAATTCTGAAATTTTATTTGCAAATAGAAAACCCATCAACAAACTCAAATCTATGCTCAAAATATTTTTCTATGATTTTATGGGAATTTCTGAATATGAAAAAGTTACAAAAAATCCACTAAAACTGCCCAGAAATTTCAGAAACAGCTTTCATTATTTTTCTTATTTTTTCTTGAGATGAATGTAACCAGCAGTATATAAGTTAATGCCCAAATACCTCAAAAAAATCCTTCAAAACCCGTGCCACCCTTGCCAAAACCCTCAGAAAATCAGCGCTAGGTTTGTTCCACCCGTTCTTTTTTTGTTGCTATTTTCAATGATGCTTAGTAACATGAAGACACCTTGCTGTAGATTATCCAAATCTGAACTTGATGCTTTGAATCTCACCTCCAAAAATGGCCTCAAAACCTGATAAAGAATTGCAGCTCTAAAAAATGATGTGCTAGGGTTTCACAAACCAAAGCTCTTCCACCGAAACACACCCTTTTGACTAGGGGAAGCCTGTATGTCTCTCTGAAACCAGGGATACTCAAGGGTTTCAAACGTTAATCCAAGTTGTAGCAGCAATAAACAAAAAACTCACAACATAATGAGCTCTAAAAAACCCCTTGAGAGTTTTATAATATCTCCCAAAGAGATGCATTAATTTCAACCCTTGATTCACCACCTCTTAATCCAATGCTCCACATTGAAACCCTAAAAACTGAACCAATAAGCTCCTAGAAAACCCACACCCCCTTTGCTTTTCTATCACATGCTTTTTAAAAGTCACTTAAAATACATAAAAAGGGACAACTTAAGCCTTTTGGCAAGGAGTCTCTTAAGTTGCCTAAAAAGACGTGCCCTCAAATTAAAATAACTTAAGTTCACTTAAGTTGCATGAAAAGATGTGCACACAACTTAAGAATAGAATTGAAAACAAGCCACAACCTCCCAACCTCCCAACAATGGTATGCATTAAGAAGGCTTACAAACATAACAAATAAGTTTACAAACAAAACAAGTTCAAATAAGCTGGCTCAAGGTTTACAATAGCCTTGTCTCCCTACATTATTCAATGTAGAAACCCTAGGTTTCCCCCTGACACTGCTCTGACTGATATTTTAAGTTTTGTCTGGCGTTTTCTGAAGTTTTTTGATTTTTTTGCAAATTTTGTGTTTTCAATGCAATAATGAATAGTACGGTTTTTACAGAAAATAATAATAAATTCAATAAAATGATTGTTGAACAATATGTATAGGAAATATAGCAGAGAATGAAGGCGCTTCAACTTTTATTCATGATAGCTCAATACAATATGATTCAACTGGCATGCAATAAGAAATAATGATTTTTATTGTGAAAAGAACCTGTTTTTACTGGTACGGCTGAAGGTACAAAACAGTACGGCAGAAATAATTGTCCTCCTCCTGCTATCTGATGATCAAATATAACTCCAGCAATATTGGCGCCTCCTATGATGTAAATTTGAAGCTTATCTGAGAGGCGTTTCTCACAAGGAAAGAAACACGTGTTTCTACACAGGTACGGCCTGATAGGAAGGTACGACCTGTCAGAAACAGCAATTAATGCTGTACGGCCTCACCAAAAATCAATGCAAATGACTCTGAGATGGGCGCCTTAATGTATAGATATGCTCTGGATACAAACAACTGAAGAAATCTCTGACAAAATATAATCTCTGAAGCTCTGTAGTTTTCTCTGAGTAAGAAAACCTCTGTAGGCAATAGATCAAGTGATATTGCACACTCTCTGAATTGCTTTCCGTTGGAGATGGCTCGTTCCCCAAGGCAGTTGAACGCGAAACCCTAAGTCTCAGGCTCAGATCAATTTTCAATCTCAAAACTCAATAATCTCATAATGCACAATTTCCAAGGCAAAATCCACTAATAGGCTGAAAAGTGCGATTTGCTTGAAAATAGGGTTTCATTAAAATATTCACGTTTTAATATTTTAATATTTCAATAGTCCTCAGCTGAATATTTTAAATACTTTAATAATCACTTTTTGGCCCCTTCTGATGTTGGGCGCACCCTTCAAGGAAAAAACACTTAAGTTATAATTTAAAATTATAACTTTATATTATAAACATTAATTAATTAATATTTAATCAATACGATCAAACATTAATATCTTCCTCGTTTCTAACCCGATGACTGATCCGTCTGATGCTGACGAACTCTGAAGTGATTCCTGATGCCGCCACAGCCATACTGCTAAAAATAGCAGTGGTCCCACACTGCCTGCCAGGAACTGCTAAAAATAGCAATTCTGCAAATAGTCTCCGATTGAGCCAAAACGAAAGACAACTGATCAATCCCTGCTGACTGAAGCTGACCTAGCTTCGAAGTGACCCTCTATCCAAACAATCAGCCTACGAGGGTCGAGTGATAGGCCAATCCTGTCCTCTGAGAGATGTCACTAAGAAGGGGACATGACAGTCCACCCCTCCTGAAATTGCTTGTCCTCAAGCAATCTGAATGCCGGATGCTGCAGAATCTCCTTGCTCTCCCATGTCGCATCCTCAACCGGCAAATCTCTCCATTTTACCAGATATTCCCTGATAGTCCTCGGACGCAACTGTCTTTCCCTATACTCCAGGATGGACTCAGGTACTAGAATCAACTTACCCTCATCATCTAAGGGTGGTAAAACTGCAGATGGTACCACACGATGACCCAACGCCTTCTTGAGGCGTGACACATGAAATACGTTGTGTACCCTGCTCTCGCTGGAAGCTCAAGCTCGTAAGCCACCTTGCCAACTCTCCTCAGGATCCTGAAAGGACCGTAATAGCGCGGCTTAAGCTTCTCTGACCCACTCTTCCTAAGAGTGGACTGACGGTAGGGCTGAAGCATGAGGTAAACCATATCACCAACCTCGAAATGCCTCTCCGTCCTCTTCTGATCTGCATATTGCTTCTGCTGATTTGTGCCTTTGCAATATTCTCCTTGAGCCCCCAAGTGTCCTGACTCTCCGTAACCAACCTCCTCGCACTCGGCACTCTACTGTCGCTCAATAACAGATCAAGGAAACTCGGCGCCTCATACCCATATAGCGCCATGAAGGGTGACATCTGAATGGTCATATGGAATGTCGAGTTGTAGCAATACTCACACAAGTGTATCCATTTGACCCACGCCTTCTGCTGCCCCTGCAGTGAAGTTCCCAGACATCCCTCCACCCACTTATTCACTATCTCCTCCGGCCTGCCCATCTGGCTCGTGATGTAATCGTGCCTGGCAAGTCGGTCCCACAAAGCCCGAAGACCCTCCCTCGCCGGGTTACCTCAGGAACCGGCTATCCCTGTCACTCACAATGCTCCGAGGCAACCCATGGAGTCTGAATATCTCTCGAAAGAACACCTCTGCCACCTGTGTAGCTGTGTAAGTCGTGGTGATCGGAAAGAAGTGGGCATACTTCGTAAGTCGATCCACAACCACGTATATACAATCACGCCCTTGGGCTTTAGGCAAGCCCGTGATAAAATCCATCGACAGGCATTCCCACTTCCTGTCAGGAATCGGAAGTGGCTGTAGTAGACCTGCCGGGTGAGTGTTTTCCTGCTTGTTCTGCTGACAAACAGGGCACTCACGTACATACTGAAGAACATCTCTCTTGAGCCCTTTCCAAGTAAACCTCTCCCGTACCTGTCTATAAGTCTTGAAGTAACCGGGATGTCCTGCTGTAGGGGTATCATGAAAGGCTCGCATAACCATGTTCATCACCTCTGAACCGGGAATCAGAAATATCCTGTGCTTGTAAATGATCAAGTCATTCACAAGTGTGTATCTAGTGTCAACTGCTGATCCCTCGACAATGCTGGAGGCCCAACTGTCCTTGGCATACTCTGCCACTATCAAATGCCTCCAATCCTCTGAAATCTGAACCATAGTGCTCAAGTACGGTCTCCGTGAGAGTGCATCTGCCACTACGTTCTGTGTCCCTTTGATATATGAAATATCAAAGTCATAGGCCTGCAGCTTACTGACCCACTTCTGCTGTCTGTCGTTGAGATCTCGCTGCCCTAAAAAGTGTCTAAGACTGTTATGATCAGTCTTGATGCAAAACTTGCTGCCAACAAGATATTGCCTAAATTTAGCTAAGGCATGCATAATCGCGAGCATCTCTTTGTCGTATATGCTATACAACCTCTCGGGTCCTCTGAGCTGGCGGCTCTCATAAACTATCGGGTGCTTGTCCTGCATAAGCACCGCACCAATGCCCTCACCTGATGCATCACACTGAAGCTCAAACGGCTTCGCTGTAGCCCAGAAAAGCAAAACAAGCAAGTGGTCATCAACCTTGAACTTCATAAACACTCCTGCGCCCGAAGTCCAAACAAACGCCCCTTCTTCATCAAATCCTGTCATCGGGCTGCATGTCGGAATAACAACTATCCATCAATTATGGTAGAATCCACACAAACCGAGAAACCCTCTCAACTGTGTCAGGTTCGCCAGTGTGGGTCAATCAACAATGGCGCGGATCTTTTCAGGATCCATACGCACTCCATCCGCACTGATAATATGACCAAGGTATAGCAATTCGGTCATCCCCAAGTCGCACTTGGATTCCTTGGCGTACAAGGACTCCCTCTCCAAGATGCTCCAACATGTCTCCAAATGAGCCAAGTGCTCCTGCCAAGTCCGACTGTATATCAGAATGTCATCGAAGAAGACCAACACAAACCTCCTCAGCAAAGAATGAAATACCCTGTTCATAGTAGACTGAAAGGTGGCTGGCGCGTTAGTGAGCCCAAATGGCATCACTACGAACTCAAAGTGCCCACAATGACATCTGAAGGCTGTCTTCTCTATGTCCTGATCACGGACTCTAATCTGATGATAACCCGACCGTAAATCAATCTTCGTAAAATAGCATGCCCCATGAAGCTCATCAATCGACTCATCTATCCTCGGTATCGGGTATCTGTTTTTAATTGTCCTCTTATTCAGGACCCTGTAATCAATGCACATGCGCAACGTTCCATCCTTCTTCTTCACCAATACAACAGAAGAGGCGAACGGTGATTTGCTCGGTCTAATATGGCCCATAGCAAGTAACTCCTTTATGGTCTTCTCAATCTCATCCTTCAATCTTTTCGGATGCCTGTAAGGAGTTATGATGATGGGTTTTGCACCCTCCTCGAGCTCAATAATGTGCTCTATCCCTCTATCTGGAGGTCTACCTGGCGGAATATCACTGAACACCTTATCATGCTTGATTCTGATCTTCTGAATGTCCGGATGATACTCTGTCTTTTGCTGTCCCTCCTGTAAAGGTGCTAAATGACACTCGGCAGCCCACTCCACCATGTCATGACGCATGAGCCGCTGCATTCGGCGAAAAGAAATTGTTTTAAGGTCGCTGTCCCGTATTGCCTTAAGTATATGTGTCTTCCCGTCGACCTCAAAACGAATCTCCATATGCTTGAGACGAAGTGTGACCTCCTCCAATGAGTGCAACCACTTCATTCCCAATACTAAATCAATGTCTCCCATATTGACAACATAATAATCAGCCTTGAACTCATAATTGTTCAGGCGTAAGGGGAGATCTCGAATCATGCGCTCACATCTCAAAGTGTACCCATCTGCCACTTTGACTCTGATGCCCTCGAAGTCCTCAGTGATTAGTCCTCGTTTCTCAACGAATCTAGCATCTATAAAGTTATGTGTAGCTCCTGTATCCAATAGGGTAATGACCCTCTGACCTGCTAATACACCTCGGAGTCTGAAAGAACCCTCCTGCTGGATGCTAGACAAACGGGCCTCCTGTACCTGAAGCTCGGGCTCAATCTCTGCTTTCGGCTCTGGAGCCTCTGACTCTGAATCATCTGTATGCTCTGGCTGATCAGAATTTTCTGATTCTGAGTCCTCATAGTATGCCCACATGACACGATTTGCCTTGCCCTTAGGTCTTAGAGGACAATCGTGACTGGCATCATACGGTCCCTTGCAGTAGAAGCAAAGCTTCTTCCTGCGAAGGTCATTCAGGGCCTCACGATCCAAAGGTGGGAACGCTGATTTTCCTTTTGAATCGTTTCTAAAATCTGGTTTGTCTTTGTTATAATCTGATTTATTCTTGTTTTGATTAAAGCCCTTATTGTCTCGGAACGATGAAGAACCTCTGGAGTTAAATTTATTTGTCGGGGCTGCAAACTCCATGTTACGTGCTTTCTTCATCGCCTCCTGTAATGACGGAGGATCAAAGGCTTTGATCCAGCCTCTCAGTGGCTCGGTCAAACCCTCCATAAAAAGAACTACCAACCGCCTCTCAGATATGCTCGGAACCATGACGGATAGTCTCTGGAAATCACTGATATATGCCTCGAGATTGCCACTCTGCCTCAACTGTGCTAAGTCTCGGAAGTAGGTTTCCGGATCCTTCCGGTCAAACCTCTCTACCAATCTATCCATGAACTCCTGGTAGGTAGTGATCCTGTCATGCTGCAAGGTCACCATGCCGTGGTGCCACCAATCGTATGCCACTCCCTCGAGGTGCAGTGTAGCATATCTAATAGCGTCTCGCTCAGCCATCGGACGCAAGGTGAGGAATGTGTCAAGCTTGCTAATCCAAGCTTGGGCAGTCATGTCTCCCACCACCATCAAACATCGCCAAATTAAGTCTGTTAGTTATGTTTGAGGTCATTATTCTGCTGCCGGTATCCAATCCTGTCGAGCCCTGTTATGTTCTCGCCTCTGTGTAACAAACGGTCAAAAGAGATCCGTTCTCTGACTGCAGGAGGTATTAACTCCCACTCCTCGTTCGCTGCCATAAGGTTATCAGCAAACAGATCCTCGTGCTCATCACCTGCAGCCTCATCGGGCTCCTGTCTCGGTGTAGGCCTAGTAGGCCTGGCTGTCCGTGACACTGCCCCTAGAGCCTCCGACCCCGTCACGATGACGTGTCTCCTCGGAGTACCTAATCTCTGTAGTGCCACTGTCAACTGCTGCAATACCTCAGTTGACTGTCTTTGCCCTGCACGTATATCTCTGAGTGCATGCAATACCTCTGCATCGTCCTGATCCCTGTTATTCTGTGGGATCTCTGTCCTCGGTATATCAGATCTTTCAGCCCTGTCATTCCTGTCAGCCATGATATCTGGCTGTCTGCTCAAACTGCGTTGCCTTTCAATCAAGGCACGTCTGCGTGTATAATACCTGTATGTATCAAATTCCTCTGGCTGCATGTGATGGCCAAACCCTAGGATGGCAGGATTCAGCTCTGATACCACTGTAGGAACCCTAGGTTTCCCCCTGACACTGCTCTGACTGATATTTTAAGTTTTGTCTGGCGTTTTCTGAAGTTTTGTGATTTTTTTGCAAGTTTTGTGTTTTCAATGCAATAATGAATAGTACGGCTTTTACAAAAAATAATAATAAATTCAATAAAATGATTGTTGAACAATATGTATAGGAAATATAGCAGAGAATGAAGGCGCTTCAACTTTTATTCATGATAGCTCAATACAATATGATTCAACTGGCATGCAATAAGAAATAATGATTTTTATTGTGAAAAGAACCTGTTTTTACTGGTACGGCTGAAGGTACAAAACAGTACGGCAGAAATAATTGTCCTCCTCCTGCTATCTGATGATCAAATATAACTCTAGCAATATTGGCGCCTCCTATGATGTAAATTTGAAGCTTATCTGAGAGGCGTTTCTCACAAGGAAAGAAACACGTGTTTCTGCACAGGTACGGCCTGACAGGAAGGTACGGCCTGTCAGAAACAGCAATTAATGCTGTACGGCCTCACCAAAAATCAATGCAAATGACTCTGAGATGGGCGCCTTAATGTATAGATATGCTCTGGATACAAACAACTGAAGAAATCTCTGACAAAATATAATCTCTGAAGCTCTGTAGTTTTCTCTGAGTAAGAAAACCTCTGTAGGCAATAGATCAAGTGATATTGCACACTCTCTGAATTGCTTTCCGTTGGAGATGGCTCGTTCCCCAAGGCAGTTGAACGCGAAACCCTAAGTCTCAGGCTCAGATCAATTTTCAATCTCAAAACTCAATAATCTCATAATGCACAATTTCCAAGGCAAAATCCACTAATAGGCTGAAAAGTGCGATTTGCTTGAAAATAGGGTTTCATTAAAATATTCACGTTTTAATATTTTAATATTTCAATAGTCCTCAGCTGAATATTTTAAATACTTTAATAATCACTTTTTGGCCCCTTCTGATGTTGGGCGCACCCTTCAAGGAAAAAACACTTAAGTTATAATTTAAAATTATAACTTTATATTATAAACATTAATTAATTAATATTTAATCAATACGATCAAACATTAATATCTTCCTCGTTTCTAACCCGATGACTGATCCGTCTGATGCTGACGAACTCTGAAGTGTTTCCTGATGCCGCCACAGCCATACTGCTAAAAATAGCAGTGGTCCCACACTGCCTGCCAGGAACTGCTAAAAATAGCAATTCTGCAAATAGTCTCCGATTGAGCCAAAACGAAAGACAACTGATCAATCCCTGCTGACTGAAGCTGAGCTAGCTCCGAAGTGACCCTCTATCCAAACAATCAGCCTACGAGGGTCGAGTGATAGGCCAATCCTGTCCTTTGAGAGATGTCACTGAGAAGGGGACATGACATTCAAATGCTGAAAGGGCACCTAAAATTTCGGGTATTCATTTTCCTCTTCGACCTTTTGGTCTTGGAGATGTAGCTTTGCCCTAGGAGGAGGCAAGATAATTGGACTTGATCCTTATAGTGCATTAACTAGATAAATTGACCGTTCTTTTCTACCAACTTTAGGCTGGATGCGAAATCCTAGAGCTTGGTACATTGGTTAAGAAGGGTCTGTAGCTTATTTGCTATAACCCACAACTGTGCTTCTAGTGTTTCATCTTCCAAAGATTTCCTTCTTAAGATGTGATGAATATCACCACTTTAGAAGGGTTTGTACTAGAGAAATCAAATAGTAGTTTTGTGTTCCAGTTGCAGCCTTAATGCCAACTATTGGGTGGATGGTCTCCTAAGACTTTAGTCTAGGGAGAGGAGGAAAAGATTCAGCAGTAATGAGGGTTTTGGCTATGAATTGAAAGGTTAAAATGTAGGGATGGAAATGGTAAGTTTCAATATCTGCCTCTCTAATTATCTTTAGGAGATTTAAACACTCTTACCAATGTTTCCTATGGTGACAATGCACTTCTTTCCTCGAGTGTAAAATCTAAGTGCTTTTGGTGTAAGCTATCTATTGTGGTAATAGTCTTTGTGATTCATTTTGGAGATATTCTCACTAACTGAGCCGAACTGAGGGGGAAGGGATCTCTATCTTTAAAGAGGTTCCTAGATTGGTTCTTGCATTTGGTACCAGGTCAGCAAATTTATTAGCAGCCAAAGAAGTAGTTTTGTGTTTCCAGTTGCAGCCTTAAGGTCAACTATTGAGTGGATGCTCTATGAAGTAACTTTAGCTTAGGAAGACATTGAAAATATTCAATAGGAATGAGGGTTCTGGCTATGAATTAAAAGGTTAAAAAATAGGAATTGTAATGCTGAGTTTGAAGAGGAAATCCTCCCTGAGGAAGGAGAAGGTTCTCCACTTTTTGTACATCCCCACACCCACTCTCCCCAAACACCTTATGGATGAAGTCTTTTCCCTAAACTTTTTCGACAACAAAGCATTGTAACTTGTGATAACTTCTTGAATTAGACTGTTTCTCCAAATGTCAATGTTGAATGAGAAATTTTGGAACAGGATGCCATTAGAATCTGCAAATTCAAAACTAGGAAAGGTGAGGGGAGAAATTGCATGATGTAGTGGAAAGGATAGATCTTAGTAAAATTGCTTGCTTACTTGCATGTGTCTACATCTTGAAATACCCCTGCCAATTTCAAAGTGCCCTAATAATTAATTGCAAAAGGTCTGCCAATCCTTATTTGTTGTTAAGTTAGTAGTCCTTTTGTGTCATTTTGGAAAAATTCTCACTAACTAGGCTGATTTGAGAGGGAAGGGTTCTTTATCTTTGTAGAGGCTACTAGATTGATTCTTGCATTTGGTATCAAGCCAACAAGTTTAGTAGCCTTCTTGAAGTAGTAAGTGAGGGAAATGTGTTGAAATTTACCCAACTACCATGCTTGATTGAGAATATGATTTTATCTTAAACTAGGAGTGCCTTTGATCATCGCTATTGAATGTAATTAGACATGATTAGACTGAGCCTATCCATTTGTTCCTAAGGTTCCACCTCATTATTTGTTTACCGACAAAGAATGGAAGTGGAGATAGTCACAAAAACCCTCTATAAGAATAAAGGGAGTCCCCTAGATTATGGTTGCATAATGAAGGTCCAGTGTTATCGGTTCATTGTCTTGGAGGCTTGGTTTAGGGTCCAATTTGAACCCAATCCAGATTTGAGGCTAATTTGTTAGGGGGTTCTGCTAGGAGATGTGCAGAGGATTGTGGGTTCATCTTGGACAAACGTATGCCAAATCTAGGTGAATTTTTCAGTACCTAGATTGAACCAGTTCAGAAAAATGATTTTCTAAATTTATTATCATTTTCTTAATCAATTCCTTGGCCTACAGTGCTTCTCACTTGGCAAATCATTCTTACACAGTTTGTGTAAGAAAGGGCGATGACCTGGCCATGGTTGACTGTTTCAGTTTGCCATGATCAAACCTGAGATGAAGAAGTTTTTCACTCTCAGCTACAATGTCATAAAGAATCACCATTTCATCTAGATAGAAGGAAGGGCCTTGATGCATCAATGTTCATTACTCTAGTCCCCACTATTGTGTTCCTCTTGCATTTATTTTTCTTTCAATCTTTGTTTGGACTGAGTATTTTAATAATCCAACATTAAACGATAAACATATTATTTATTTATTAGAGAGCAGCAGTGTATGTGTTAATTTATTTATTATTAGATAATGGGAATTTGAAGCTTCAGCAAGTTTAAATAGATGCTTCAATAGAAAAGTATTATATATATTTAAAATTTTAATTTGTTGAAGCATGAATTAAAGCATATGTTTTTTATTTATTAGATATGGATATGTTATTTGTTTATTTAGAAAGGCCTTTTACGGTTTTATATATATGTACATGCACACGCACACACACGCACGCACGCACACACACATTTATGAATGGAGGAATACAAACCTGAACCAACCGGTAATGTAGGGAAGGGCCCTTGAAATTGGTTTTTGGCCACTGTGGTTCAGGGAGACACTGGCTTGATTTAGATCGATCCTTACTTTTAACTCATGTCCCATCGATGTGATAATTCATAATCCTGATCACTTGAGCTTTAAGTGGTTGAAACTAAAAGAGCATTTATCTTAATATTACTGATCGTTCTGAAGGGAATAGTTTCTCATGATTGCTTGCATATATATTGAGATTCTGTCATGTTCTATTGTCCGAACAGTATTGGAGGAATGTCATAAATCATGGACAGCTATTTTGGTGGATGAGTTTCAGGATACAAGCAGCATGCAGTACTGTTTCTTGAAGTTGCTTTCTTCCCATAATCGCATTACTGTTGTTGGTGATGATGACCAGGTAGATTCAGCTTCATGTTTTTGGATAAGTTGTAATGTGGCTGAGTTTTATATCACATCATATTCACACCTCTTTGGCTATAGGCTATGAGCAATTTTTTTTTTTTTTTTTTTTTTGAGAAGATATTAGGACACATTGAAGTGATGTAAAAGTTATTTTATTTATGTTGGATGTAGTCAATTTTCAGCTTCAATGGAGCTGATATATCTGGATTTGATTCTTTTCGCAAAGATTTTCCTTGTCTCAAGGAGGTACTGATTTTTTTTTTCTTCAAATGATTGCAGCAATTTTCTTGTTAGGTTCAGTCAACAAATTTTTTTATGGTGTCACATTAGTTCCTTTCTGCTCTATGTAGCTTGTGCAGGCCAAAATCATAACTTCTATAAACATTTGTGATTTTTGTTTACTGCAGGTTAGACTGCATCAGAATTATCGTTCCACACGCTGTATTGTTGAGGCTGCATCCTCTCTTATTCAGAACAATGTAAAACGCTGTTCATCCAAACATGTATTTACAGATAATATTTCTGGTGACAAGGTATTCTCATATATACAACATGCATCTATTCTATGAGTCTATTATGAACCTAAGGCTTTTATTTGTTGGTTATATAAGCATTTCATTTTGATCCATTTAATTTTGTTGCATTCTACCTTTCTTTTTGCATAGATTATGATAAAGGAGTGCCGAACTGAGGACGCACAGTGTGCATTTGTTGTTGATAAGATATTGATGGAAAGTTCAGAGAACACTAGAAATGAGCACTGTTTTGACAATATTGCTATTCTATACCGTCGGCAGGTAATTTGTGTTCGTTTTGAACTAACAATCCAGTAGATTGCTTATTCTATTTTTATCAAGATGTTACTGTTAATGTTGGTATTTAGTTAATGGATGCTCTATCCTTAGCTGATTATAAAGTATTTGGTTGCATGTTTGTCCAGTAGCAGTTAAGCTGTCTGCATTATGTAGCAGGCCAGAAGCATATACTTGTTCAACTTGTATATGAAAACAGTATTTTCTTTTAATTTGGCAGGTCACAGGAAAGCTGTTCCAGTCATGTTTTCGTGCTCGTAAGATTCCATTCAACGTACATGGAGTTGCTTTCTATCGGAAAAAGGTGCACTGGAATGCTGTTTTCAAATTTAAAAGCATTTGGTTTTGCTGAAAATTTTATTTTAAAATTATGAAAATACATGAAAATTATGTTCTTAAACTAAGTTGCTGGTTCAGGTTTGCCAGTTTGTCAAACATTTTCCCATCTTTGGAATGGCTGGGTTTGGCTGTATTGATATAATACATATGTATTTAAAATATTACATATATATAAAAATAACTATAATTCACACAAAATGTACAAAACTAAATTCAGAACACATATGATAATTGCTAGTTCATTGTCAATAGTCAATTATTAAATGTAATGTCCCCTTCTCGGCAGTGATCAGTTTTGTTGACCGTTGGCCTATTCCGGAGACCCATAGGGTAGTTGGAGGCTGAAATTAGGGTTTCCACTCCGGAGGTGTTTTTGAGGTCTTGCATGTTGGAGTTTCTGATGCATGTCTAGTGGAGCTTTCTGGGTTTTTGGAGAGCTTCGCAATGAGGTAACATGCATGGCAGGATATTGACTTGCGTTCTCAGTTGCTTTTAGGAGGCTTGCATGTTGGAGTTTTCCAGTTTGGATTATGGATTCCTTCTGGGTTTTCAGAGAGCTTCGCGATGGTGTGACATGCAACTGAATCAGATAACTTTTTTCTAGACTTACTATTTTTAGTAAGTTGTGACGACTGCTCAAAATGTGGAGAAAATGAGTTTGGAACAACTTACTATTTTTAGCAGTATGCTATTTTTAGTAAGTTCTATTTTTGGAAGTGCTATTTTTAGCAACAATTCAGTAGTTCAGTGTAGCGGCTATTTCTGGCAGGTCAGCTTGAGTAGTGGTCTCCAACATTTGAGGTGATTATTTTGGCAAGTTAATATTTGATGAAAATAATGTTTTAAGTGAAAAATATTTGGCTAAGGCATGGAGGATGATTTTGGAGAGATAAGTGATTTTTATAAAGTTTATTAATTAAACATTTTGGAGGCCTTATTTGATGAATTAATATTTGAGAGAAATATGTGTTAAGACAAAAGGGGACGCCTAGCATAGGAGTTATTTGAGTTTTATTAAATATTTCACTTAAATCTTTTAGTGAAATATTTGCAAGTTATAATATATTTCTCTTTAGTTTACCTTGGACGCCTTTTGGAGATATATTTGCATTTTATTAAATTATATTTCCTTATATGGGTTGGAAATGAAATGCAAATGAAGTTTGGAGAAAAGGTGAAAAGTGAATTTCATTTAGGCACCCTAATTGGAGGGAAAAGAAGATTTGAATTTGGAGACAGAAAATCTATAAATAAGAGTAATGGGCTCTTTGTTTTGCATCCATGAAGAAATTATAATGTTATGCTGTTGAAATGTTTTCAAAGTTGGCTTCGAGGAATGCATACCTCCTAGTTCTTGCAACCTTGGTTTCGTGCTTGAAAGATAGTACATAGCTGAGTTTCAGAAATTGCTTCTCATTCTGAGAGTGCAGATTGCACTTCACAGTTGAAGATTTTGATGTTTATTATCAGTTTACAGTTGTTGGTTTTTGTAGTGCTGAAAGTGATTTTTGATCATAAGTCATTATACGAATTTTCTATGGTTCTGGGTATTTGCTACATCTCTTCGACTATCTAGGGTGCCCCTATTTGCAAGTTTTCATAATTTTTTAGTGGAGTCTTGGATTTTATATTGCAGGTCACCTTTCCTGGAGGCTATCTTGCCTGGCAAAAGTTTAGAAAATTTATTAAGGAGTTGTTGCAGCTGTTTCTTAGTCACAACTTGGTTGCCATCTACCTAGGAGTTCATTGCATTTGGTCTCATGTCATTTGGAGTAGTTTTGAGGGAGTTATGAGCATTTTAGTGGTTTTGGGAGTTGCTAGTTTGCATTTTTCAGTTTGCTGGTTTAGTATATCAGATTGTAGTAGTTGGTGTTTTTGGGCTTGTTTTTCATAGTTGGGAGTCCTTTAGAGTTGGAGAGACATTCTATAATAATTGCAGCATTGAGACACTTGAAATACATTGATATTGGCAGGAGTTCTATCATTTTGTAAGGCTGCACAGTAGTACTGTCAGCTACTTTCATTTCTTGCTAAGTTTCATTTTAATTCCCACAGCTGTGGAAGAGACTGGCTTTTGCTCAGTCTTCATTGTATTGCATTTGGATCCTCAGCACAATATGTTAGCACCTCACCCATCACGGGTCTTGAGTGCACATTCTTGGTGTTTGAGTTACTTTCAGCATTGCATCGTTATCAATAGATTCTCTGCCATATGGCAGCACCTTACCCACCTTCGGTTTGGAGTGCACATGCTTGGTGTTGAGTTTACCTTTCAGCATTGCATCATTTTTAGTTGTTCCTCTACCATATGGTAGCGCCATACCCACCTTGAGTTTGGAGAGCACATACTTGGTGTTGAGCTTTCCTTCAACATTGTATTTCCTTCAGTTGCTTCTAACGACCCTCCGCGCCATATGTCAACACCAATCTCATCCTGAGTTGTGTGTGCATTCTTGGCGTAGAGTTACTTTCCAACAGAGTTTGGTTTTGGGCTAACCTTAACGGGTGACTGTTGTGATTGAGCTGAATTGTTTATTGAAAAAACAAAAAAAAAATTGGTTTGGTTCATTACATTAAAGATAAATTAAAATTGTTTGTATTGGTGCAACTACACAGGGAAAATTTATATTAATCGTTAGATTGCTCTTAATGAAGAGCATCAATGTCATTAGTTGGCTCATTAGAACCACAAGAAGTGTGAAGACCACTCCCACTAGATGCTTTTGTTCTGTGTGTTCGTGACAAACAAAAGGAGGAATCTACAAGAGTTTGGAAGAAGAAGCAAGAGCAAGAAAATGAAATATACCGAGCCAAATTTTTTTTTGTTTTTCAATGATTCAGATTACAAATTACAAACATGCACCCGTTAAGGTTAGATAGATAAACCGAAACGTGCAAGAAAGCAACCCTAACCAGAATGGCACCGCTGAGGGTGAGCATTGGTCAGAGGGTCTTCTAATCTATTTGCAGAAAGGAACTCAACGTCAAGTATGTGCTACCCAATCCGATGCGGAGTGAGGGGCGACCATATGACGGAGTAAATACAGAACTACTGCTTGAAAGAAAATGCTGAATACAAAAACTACTGCTTGAAGGAAATTGCCGAAAACTGAAAACCCTCAACACCCAGAATGTGCTTTCTAGCCCGGAGTGGGATAGTAGCGACCATAGGGCGGAGATCTAACAATTACAATAACTTTTAATGAATACTGAATCACAATCAGCTTTGAGCAATAAATGAGAAACTGCCAGTACTACTGACAGATTACAAGAATAAGATGCCGATGCCTGCCAACTTCAATGTGACAACAATAGAACAATATTGCATCAAAGAGAGTTTACTTTAATCTTAGGAATGCATACCACAATCGAAATGATTCAAAGATCAAGCTGCTGTTTTCTGTTTCCTGTTACAAATCTGCTCCTTGAAAGATTGAACAGCAGTCCATAAACCTAATCAAATGCTCATAACCCTCTGTAAACTTGCTCAAGTGACATGATTAGCATAGCACAATATTCCTAACAATATGGCGCCTAGACTAAACTCTTAAAACAGACCCAAAATGTTTCTCATAATTAATGCACAGATTTCCATGCAAGTACATGGTACGGCCCTGCTGAAAGAATCGATCTTCTCTTAAAAATTGAATATACTTCCTAAAAATCTAAGATCTAGAACATATGGGCGCCTAGGACAAACGGATAGAATGAGGCATTACCCAGAATGAGTTTTTTTGTCTTTTTTGAGTTATGAACAAAACATGCAATCTGCTGTCTAGAACAGTACAATAAGCTGAAGCAATATAATGCCAATAACAGATTTCTACAATGCAAAACTAAATACAATGAATAAACTAAGATGCACTTACAACTAGACTGAAATTCACCACTAGATGTTGTTTCTCAAACACGAAGTGATGCCCAATGGTTAGGAGGTCTTCATCCCTTGAAGTGATCCAGATTCAATCCGGCAGCATAACGGTGTATTTTCCAAGATCATCCAAACTGATGCACAAGCCCTCTCTTTATAAGTTTCGTTTCACTTCACGAAACCCTAAAATCATCTTTTAGGTCAAATTCTCATATCCCCTCAAGAAGGCGTACTTTCTCCTTCAAAGATTAATAAATGATATTTTAATTAAAAGTCCATCTTGAAAAGTGTGCCCCACATCATCTTGCTAGACTTAGGCAATAATTAGAATAAACATTTAATGAGGGCGCCACCCTCAATGGCCCCTTTTTAAAACATCTTTAAGTCATTACTTCTAAGCCCAAGGTCAACATTAAAATATAATATTTAAATGTGCCTTAAATGAAATAACTTAACTTATCCCTCCGGAGGTGCACTGAAGCCAAAACTGATCCAAACATCTGACCATTGAAACAGGAAGTCAACCGAGCTGAACATCATCTGCCAAACTGCCAAAAATAGAATTTACTAAAAATAGTAAATTCCAAAAAGTACCCAGAATGCCGGAATGATCATACCACTGCGAAGCCCTCTGAAAACCCAGAAGGAATCCGCCATTAAAACTGACATCTCCGAACAATGACCTCCTCAAAATTAGGAAACCCTAATTTTAACTTCCGACTAGCCTCCGGGTTTCCAAGGAAAGGCTAACGGTCACCGGAACTAACAGGCTTGAAAAGGGGACATTACAGAAAAGGAGAGATCCATGCTAGTGCAAACAACTCTTCATGCTCAAAATGAGGGAAAACAGTGGTATATTGACAGTGGTTGTTCAAGCCACATGACAGGGAATAAAAGAAAGTTCCTCACTTTGAAGGAAGTAAATGGAGGAACCATGAAGTTTGGAGATAATGCTACATCGAGGATAACGGGAAAAAGCCACTATTAGTCTTGACTATTGGAAGACAAAGACTGAAAGTGTGTTATATGTCAAAGGATTGAAACATAATCTTCTAAGTGTGATTCAAATGTGTGACCGAGGGCACACTCTCACATTTCATGCTAGTGGTTGTGAAATCAGAAAAGCAAGCATATGGAATTTAGTCGTAGATGTAAGTAGAACTGCGAAAATCTTTATATTCTTAGTGAAATCAAAGGACAAATATGCTACATGGGGCAAGAAGATGGAGCTGGTTGTGGCATGGAAGGATGGGACACTTGAACTTTGACAATCTTGTGAAGATCAGCAATAAGCAAGCCATGAGGGACATGCCGAAGATTCGAAGGCCTCCTAATACTATTTGTAAACAGTGTCAACATGGAAAGCAAACAAGGACAAGCTTCGAATCAAAGGAGTACTCTACATCAAAGCCTTTGGAACTTATCCATATTGATCTATGTGGGCCAACAAGGACAAAAAGCTTACAAGGATACAATGCAAAACTCTTTCGCCATCATTACCCACTTGTTGGACCTTCTCAACATTGCTAAGACTATAGTTAGCCAATCTTAATCTTGATTGTGTCGTGTTAGCAAAAACTAATTTAATTATCAATGCTAGAGTTAAATGGACATGCCAACAATAGATCACTCTGTTCTAGATCATTAAAGTTGATCAAGTTACTTCCAAAGGACATTGGTACATGAAAGTGCAAGTTGCTCAAGACTTTCCATATCTTATTCACCAATTGCACAAAATGGGGCCCATTGCTTCTCAAGGAGGGGTGATTGATATAAGAGGATTCAGGACATTTAGGAGTGCATAACTCTATCAACACAAACACTTGGATTTTAGAGCTTTATTAGTAGCTTCATCACCATTGTTTGAACATGTGATGGTAAAATGATAGCCTATATTTTTTCCAATCTTGCAGCACATGTTTGGTGGCATTTGTCTTGATATATTTGTTTCGTACAAACAATTGCAGCCCCATTTTTCAGTAAAGGGCAACATAAAGGAATCTCATCAATGAAGTTAACACACTTCAGAATTGCAGGTAGTCTTGTAACCGCCCAATTGCTTCTTCACCCTCATCATGTAATAAAATATATTATATGCTACAATTCTTTTATATAAAACACAACATATAGTTAATCTATTGTTTAGCTAAGTCGACATGAAGATAGTGTAGGCATTCAATACATTTGATCTCTTGGATCATGTATTTGACTATTGCTTAGTAAAATCTTGCATGTAATATCCCTTTACAATTCTGATGTAAATTTGCTGCTTTGACCCTCAAGGAATATTGTCAAACACTTGATGTGCAAACTGGTAGTTTGCTGTTATGATGTTTCAGTTTGCTTGCTTGTGTGGATTTTGAACATAAGATGATGCAAATGCCTTAAATGTAATGCTAAATGTCAAAAGTACAAGTATAGCATGAAATGCAATTGTTTTTGGTATTTTCCAAATGCAATAGATGACTTATGCAAGTACAAATCAACACCTACATCCAATTGACATTTTGTCAAACAATTGGCATGCAAACTAATATGCTGATAATGAATGCTATAAAGATGAACATTACATCGAACATATGGCATGCAACTTATTTCTGCTTTATTGTATGCAAACCCAAGTACAAAGATGTCATGAAAATGCCAAGACTCTTGGCTTACAATGTTGCTTAATACAATGCCAAGTCTGATTGTAAATGAACTCCAACAGCAGTAACAAATGATGATGCAAATGTAACTATGTATGACTAATAATTACAAGCTTAATATGCTGATGGAAAGCCAAACTAAATGCAATACAACATCTGATAAGAACCTGGAAATGATTCGCTGCCAAGACAAATAAGTTCGATCCTCTTAGCTCTCAATGAGGTTGCCTTCAAGGGTGTAGCGCCCAGCATTCTAAGCAGCAAATAATGCTTCAGAAATTTAATTGGAATTTATTGTGCCCTCTAGTTGGAAATCGTACCTCCTATCTTTGGAATCAGACTTCTGATGCAAATAATAGCAGCTTGTAACCTCCTTCAATTTGTATTAAAAATCATTGCTTGACCTCCTAGAATGATGCGCTGCAGGTGCCTTGAGAAATCGATGCCAAATGAGCTAGCTACAAGCAAAATCGTGGTCTCTAATGGCACCCAGATATGACTGAAAACTCAATATCAGACCTTTCTTTATTCTCCAATCTGCAAATGCAAATCTCTAATGCACTCCTCAACTGAAATGCAAGCTATCTGCAACTCCAAAATCAAACTAATCACAAAATTGGCCTTTGGCCACAAATTTTGGCACCAATGAAAGGACTGAAATATCCTTTCCAATCTGCAACCCTTCAGAGGATATTTCACCACCTCAGTTATGCTAATCTATGGGAGTTTTCGTTCCCAAAGACCAAGTAGACAATGTGCAAAAACCCTGGTTCCACAAAGATTCATCAAATGCAAATGACAATAATTGGGTGCCTAGAAGCTTGATTTGTTCTTCTTTTATACTTTTTCAATCCAATTTCAAGAAGCTTCTAGAACATAATATTATTTTATTTTAGTGACTTTATGATATAATATTTTATTTTAGTCACTTTATTAAATTAATTAAATATAAGGTTACTTTATAATATTTATTTATTTAATAACCTTACAAATAATTAATTTAATTATTTATCTCCCTTATTTCTCCCAATCCAACTGAGTCTAGGAGCCATCAATCACAAGCAACATCAGGCAAGAAAATGGGGACACTACATTGCATTACAATTAAACTGTCTAGTGTATTTTGAATATTGTTCTTTCCCAAGCTATCTACATTGTGATATATTTCTCAGCTTATGTCGTTCACAGTTATGCTCTTTCCATAACACGTTTGGCTTGCTAAGTGTGTCTATCCATTGGGTACCATCCTAGGCTTGGATCTCCACATGAAGTCTTTTCTTTTTTGCATTTTGAGTCTTATTTACAAATTCCTCTAATGAAAGTTTTGGAACAATTTATTGCTTTTGAAGTTGTTAAAGGATTTCACTGAGGATCTCTTGTTGTACATGCTTGTAACACCCCAATCAGATTTTGAGTAAAATTAAGCTATTATGTATATTATTTGCAATAAACAATGGTGATCTTGTGGCAACAACAATTTCCTTTTGTAAGTCATTTTGAGCTTCTTGATGATAGTCTTCAAGAGGAGTCTTCAATTTAATTAGTTGGTCCAATCTTTGAGACTACTTGATCTTGATTTTGAATTTTACAAGGTTACAACCATTAAAATGAGCATTTTGGACAAAGGGATTAGCTCAAGCTATAAAAAATCCCATGCCATAAGTGACGTGGTCCAAATATAAATAAAATGAAGAGCACAAAATATTTACTGAGGGGGGGGAGGGTGAATCAGTAAATCAATACAAATTTTTCACCTTTTTAATCTTCTACACAAACTTATACTTTCATCAACATCAACTTAATGATATGAACCAATTTACAAAAGTTGATACAACTTTATTGAAATAATAATAATTTTTTTTTAAAGAAAGTAGGCACCAATCTACTTGATTTACAAGAGAAATGATTTAGTAGGCAACAACCTACAAGGAGCACCAACCCCTAATGCAAGGCACCAACCTTGACTTGATGGATGTAAGATGACTACCTTCAATCAGATCTGCACTATCCCTATCCTCCAATCTGCTTTTTGTGATGAAAGATATCACCCTAGGTCCACACAAGAAGATGGGACTTCTGACTTGAACTCTTTTCAACTACAACCACACTGCAGTTTTGGTATAGATATCACATATGTATGTTGTTCAATGGTTGCACACCTCTTCACAAAAGGTCACATCTGTTTTTGTACTTATTGATCTGCCTCTTCATAACAAAATTGATTTTCTGAGTTTATCTTCCTTTCAATACTTTAATATTGTTAATTTAATGAGTGATATGTATTGATTCAGCCTTCAAATGGAAGAATACAACACTTCAAAGAGACTCGACCCCTTCAGTAAGACGTGTTATTTGGATGCAGCTTTTTCAGACCAACGCAATTCTTTATCCAAATGTCATGAGTGAAGACGTCTTTTCAATTGCATCTGCTGGGCAGCGATTTGTTGATTTAACAGACGTATTATGTTACCTTAACAAATACGTTTTTAATTCAATTCTTTTGCTGACTGATTTTTATTGCATTAACTAATTCGCATTAGTCAATATGTCTCTCAAAAATATAATCGGACTTGGCTGTATCGAAGACACCTTGTGTAAGCCCCTTTCAAACATATCTTGTGATCAAAGAATCAGACATTCAAACAGATACGTATTATGTATCAAATTGTTATACTTGCTTAAGTTCGTTCTTTATAATTTTATCCACCTTGATCAAAGGGAGAGTGTTTTTAAACAAAACTAAATATATCGACTATAGTTTAGTCGAATTTTAGCCATCTGTATCAGACATTCGAGCCAGACAATATCATCTGACTTCTTCAAATGTAAGTTTGAATGCTAAAATTAATCTTCAAATATCATACGATTTTCAAATCTTTTGATACTACATTACTCTGTCTGTAGCAATCTTTTGTTTTCTCTAAGAGGATTGAATCCGTGACTACTGAATGTCTTCCACAGTGATTTATTTACTTTTTAAAAATATGATCATTTGTTGTAGAAACCCCTGTTTCCCTTAAACTTTGAATCTAACGTTTTTTGTTTGTTTTTGCGTTTTTTGACTGTTTTTGGGTTTTTGTGCAATTAAGGAATAATGCGATTTTGGCAATAATGGAATAATAAATTCACAAATGAAATGCTACAATAATAATATTGATGGAAATACAAGATCTAACGCTGGTGATTCATTTATTGATCAACTGGACTCAGTACAGTAGAGATCTGATAACATGCAACAAAGGAAATAATATTTTTTTTTAATAAAAGAACCTGGTATTAGCAGCAAGCTGGAAATAACCAGATCTGGTACGGCTGCAATCAATGATCCCTTCTCCCTCTATCCAATGTTTGCAAACTAATCCAGATACTAAGGCGCCTCCAGAAATGAAGATAGAAGGCCAGGATGAAAGGCGTTCTGCACAAGATCAAGAACACGCCCCTTTTGATGCTGGTACGGCCTACTGCAGGGGTACGACTGTGTCAGACCAGCAAGTACAAATTGTACGGTTCCTTGAAACAAGTGTCCAGACCCTAGAATATGATGCGCCTTGGTTGAAAGATGCTTTCTGGATAAAACCCCAACAAAAACTCTGATAATGAATGATCTCTGAATGCTCTGTAATTTCTTCTGGATGAAGAAATCCCTCTGCCTGGCAATAAATCAGAAGATATCTCACAACCTCTGAATTGCTTTCACTGGAGATGGCTCGTTCCCCAATGCTCTGAGACTGAAACCCTTGGCTTCCGTGCTCTTGTCAAGACTTGATCAATTTTCAATAACTCCATAACATAATGGCTCGAATTTCAATGCAAAACCTTATATTTTCTTCAAAAGTGCGATTTCCTTAAAAATAGGGATCATTAAAATAATTCGAACTTTTGGTTTTAATATTTCAATAGTCTTCAATGAAATTTTTGATGATAAATTATAAACGACAAATGGCCCCCTTCCATGATGGGCGACCCCTTCATTAATCCACTTAAGTTATAATATTAAAATATTATAACTTTATAAGATATGCTCCAAAAATAATTAATATTGAATTAATCAATTAAATATTAATATCTCCCTCGAAATGAGTCCGATTTACGAACCGTCTGAAGCTGGTGACGAAGTGGATGATTTTGCACCTGATCAAACTGTACTGCTAAAAATAGCAGGGGTGCCTCTCTGAGTGTCAAATACTGCTAAAAATAGCAACTCAGGTAAACGGTGTCCAAATGAGCCCGAACAAAAGCCAACTGGTCAAATACTGACAACTGAAGCTGAGCCAAGCTCCATCAGGACCCTCTATCCATCCTATCAACCTACGAGGGTCGCATAATAGGCTAATCCTGTGCTCTGAGAGATGTCAACTAGAAGGGGACATGACATTTGTACACATAAAATCTTGCTCCGCAATACTCAATGATGATGACTTCAACAATTTATTCATCTTTAACAATTTGATTAAGCCAACATGGATATGGATATATTCTTTGTCTTTGTTTTGACATCAATGACAATACTTCTAACATAAAATAGGTCCTTTTACCAATGTTGACTCAACAATAATTGACCAATTGAGCAACAATAGGTTGACAAGATGACAATGATTTTATAGCATGCCCCTTGATTGCATAGACATCATAGTTATACATAGACATATCGAGAGCTCTCGCCTTAAAGATGTTGGGGCTCTTGGATTGTCTAGCTCATTGCAATGTCTCACAATCCACAAAACCGATGACATCATAAACGCATGTAGAGCTTAGGGGTCCCACCATCTTTGTTTCCACCAATAAGAATGTTTGTAGATGCCACTAAATACATGTGAGCGTATAAGGTAGGGGTCCACTGTTAGTGACATGTCCTTGAACTAGCCAAACACCTCGTTTAGGGAGCCACTGCTTAGACATCTTGATTTTAGAAAAATCTAGAACAATCTACCCTAGTTTATACTTTAGGAACCAAATTGTAGAGGTTTGGACTTTAAAGTTTGAATTGTACTGTCCCTAATTGACTTGAACTTCAAAGTTGTGTTTGAAGTTTTCATCTTGCACAAAGAATTTGAACTTTTGGACCAAATCAACATGATCTCAGGCTTTGAGGCTTGACTTGTAGTTTGTAGTTTATATCTCAAAGTCTGATCAACATTTCTCAACTCATAGAAAATCGGACCTTGTGTCAAATATTGAATATTGAACATCAAGGAACTTATGACTCTGATCTTGGAGGCCAATTTACAATGTGCAGCTTGGACTTTGGGGTTAGATGTTTATTTTCAAATTGCATCTTCCATGTAGAAAGCCAAGCATCTGTTGAGCATTGTAGAGTCTACAACTTGGGCATTGAATTTGAACTTCAAGTGACAAAATCGTTAAGGTAGGCTCAAACCTGAATGGACACCCATCTTGACCTTTGGAAATTGATTGACAACATGCATTTTAGACTTTGGGGTCTAATGTGTAGTTTATACTTGCAACTTCTAGCCTAAATTTAAGATTCCCCTACTAAACGAGCACCAATTCTATGAAAATTTCCACAATTATTGATCAGGAATTTTGACAAACTACTTACAAATTATTTGAAAGGAACACTTTTCCAAGCTTGATTTAAAAAAAATGATTTGATACTAAACCACCATCCATTTAGTTTCCCCCTTAATTCCCCTCTTGAAATAGTATTTTATAGCTTTGAAATAACTACTATAGGGAATGTCTTTCTTTTATTTAAATGTATAACCAAGCTCATTTATAGACTTGTAGTTACTTTTTAGTTCTCCGAGTGCTGGAATGATAGAAAGTTTATAGCTCAACATTATTACAAATTATTCCTTCCACACTTGATTGAATTACATTGGATAATGGTAATATATTCATACATGATGACGAGGTTCGCATAATATAAGAATTGAAATGTATTGCTGACTTGGTTAAAAGCTTGCATCCAAGGAAACATATTACTAGAGGAGAGGGAAAGAGCAGAAACGATAATCGCTTGTGGCATTTTCTCCTCCAATCACCTCACACCATCATAGGAACTCCAAGTGCCAAACATCTATCCTCAAATAATATCTACCTCAGCAAGACTTATGCCATACAGTCTAAATAATTCTCCCACGTTTCAGAGCAGTTAATGACTTTACATGCCTCGATTTTATTGGAATTGTCACACCTAGTTCTGCATATTGTATATCATTGCTCTACAGGTGTCCATTAAGGGTTTGATGCTCACACTTACCACCTAGATTTGGTTTGCCAAACAATAGCCAACGACAGAGTGATTACTACGATTCAATAGTCTCCTTATGGAAATGTGACAGCCTGGTTATACATGTTCCCTTATAGTGGTGGCTAAGGAAGCTTGGTAATAGTTTGGTGATAAGACAACATCTAAATAATAGGTACGATGTCTCCTTTGAATAGCTGACACCCAATTGCCTTTCCATGCCCTTCAATTATACAACAATACATATCTATAATAGTGTTGGATAACGGGAGATTGATATAAGGAATTAGTATTCCTTCACTAATTCGCTCCCCCTTCTAGTAATTTCAATATCCAAACCATTGCTAGCTTTATCCACTTTGCTCGATTCAATTTCTCCTTGACGTGGTGGCCTAGGAAATAGTCTATTGCCTTCTTAGCCCAAGGGATGTAAGCGACACCCATAAATAGATTATGATTTGAATATTTTTTTGTCAGAAATATTCGTTTAGGTAATAGGTGCTATGTCCACAAATTATAATATCGATTCATTTAGTGCTATCAATATTCCATCTCATATATATCTACAGTTTATGCATAGATTTCTCTAGCCATATTAATTTATAATACTTCAAATTGGGTACCTTGCAAAGCTCTACTATAATTTCTCAACTTGGAAATCTTCACTTTGGAATTAAACTATTCTCTGAAATTTCTGTTCATAGAAGACTTCTCAATTTCCCATTATCGAACAACTATTCATTGAATCCCAATTGTGAATCCTAAGTGAATCTGCCCTTCGATGGAATTGAGTTTTCATTCAATCCACCCTAAAACCTGAGGGTGTTCCTCCTCAAGCTTCTGAAAGCTAAGCTCTCCAATTTCTTGATACTAAAATTTCCAATAGATACCATTTAATTCATTTCCACCACCTTTATACTCCACGACCTTTTAATATTTTATTATTAAACATTTTGCTCCTCTAAAGTAACTTAAGTTAATGTTTTCTCCATTCCATTTTAATTAAGTTACTTTAATAAATTATTAATTAATTAAATATAAATGTCCAAAATATTCTTTCAGGACAATTTAATATTTAATCAATTAAGTTATGCTCAACGGTGCCTACTCAGAAATCGGGGACATTACAATCCTCCCTTCCCGGAGATTGCTTGTCCCCAAGCAATCTGTATCTGTATACCATGACCAATTACTGGGATCCCATATCAATCTTATGAATGCTCCACCATGAATTTGCTGCTCCACTTTGATCTAAACAAAATCCACAATTATATCACCCTGTTTTACCCTGTGAAGCACTCTAACAATCATTTCAATCCATGAATCCAAAGTCTCAAAAGAATCGTCACTCAAACTCCACGTACTGAAGTGACAATCCCTTGCATAGAAACTTAAGTCATCAACTGCAGCCATCAATGCCAAATCTGAAAATTTTATGTTCAACATTATTGGGCATCCACCAAACATCCATGTGTGAGATGAAAAGCCTTGAACCAAATCTGAAAATTCTCCCACATGCTGCAAATTGAGGGAATCATGCCAACTTAACAAATTAGGAGTATGATTTACTTCATCACTGATTAAGACTGTAAGAAGAAGAACTGGCTCAAGGTTGAAATTTATCGATGTTTCATTTGATAACTCCTCACTATAATATCTCCAATGCAAACTCAATGTTCTCGCCAACCCCATGATAACAAATCTTTGCATTCCCTGAGTCCTTCCAATGTGATAAGAAGTGCTATCCTCAAGTAGCAAGGAATAACAATTCCATCTTGGAATGTAATGCCTTGTGTGAACCTTGGATTCCCCAATGCTATCCCATACTTGGCTGTTAAATTTGGAATATTAACAAGATACCTGTTAAACCCCAAATTAAATTTTTTTCTACACTTAGGCATTTTGAAGAAATGAGTAAAAGTCTTGTCAAAATTGTCAACAAAGGTCAAAATTAGGGTTTGCATGTCTTGCATGAGGGGTAAAATCTTGAAATTTTCAAAATCTGACGATCTCGGTCTGCTCATAGCAACCAAGTCTACAAAACCCAGATCTTAGTTTTTTGGCCCTAAATTTTAGGAAAATTTCTATTTTTAGAAACTTTCTAAAAATAGAACATTTTTTGGTTTTCTTTCGAAATGCATGCTGGCAAAATTTTCTAAAAAATAGAAAGTTTGGCTTCTAGGGTTCAAACTGATTTTGATTGGTCGAAAATTCTTCCTCATCAGGCTGGTGCATTCAGAATCGCAAAAGGATTAGTTTGTCCCTAGTGGGTCTATTCTGCTTTTTCATAAGCTTTTTTAGGAGCTCCAAGGCCATTAATGGAGGTCATTCAATTGCCAGATGTTAGATTCAGAGTCTCAAGCACTGCTCAGATTGAGAAACTGCAACAGATGATCAAGGAGTGAAGAATGGAGAATGGAGGTCGAAGAATCTTGAAAATTGAGGAAAAATGGTTGTCTGGAAGCTTCAGGTGCCCCAGCTTAGTCTAGACGCCCAAACATTCATGCCTTAGAAAATTTTTCATCACCGACAACCGAGGCAATGGTAAGCACGTGAAACAAGGAGAGAGTTGAAATGCAAAATAAAAATTAAGTCTGCTAGCCATGGGTGCCATAGAAGGATATAGGCGCCCAACTTTTCAAAACCTCAAATGATGAAATTAGGGTTTTTGCTCCCAGACAATGTTGTTTAGAATCTTCTCATCTCTGCAGTGAGTCTATCGGTGTAGTCATCTGATCAATCAGTCATCTAGAATTGGAGATCAAACAGATAAGTCTCAACCAAGAACTAGAATGCAAATCATAAAATCATCAGAAAATATTCGAAGTCTGGTAATGATGGGCGCCTCAGAAGAAGATAGGCGTTTAGGGTTTTTGAGGCCCAAATCCAGCAGTTAGGGTTTGCAAATATGCTGAATCTCTTCAGAATTCTGCCAGCTTTGCAGTGAATATCTTGGCATAACCATCGGATTTGTCAGCCGCCGACAAACTCAGAATAAATAGAAGGCATAACATGAGGTCTCAAGCTTGAAGGTTGAAAACTGAAGAAAAATGGCTAAGGTTGGAGAACTTGGGCACCCTAGAAGGAGATAGGTGCCCAAGCTTTTGAGGCATCAAATGGGTGAATTTGCAGTCATCGCCTCCAACATGACTTCTTCAGTCTTGATCAGGCTTTCCAATGCAACTGTCAGCAGGTCCATTGGAGTTGACAAGCATCAGATATCACCGACTGATTGGAGGGGTAAAACCTTGGAAAATGTTAGAAGTCAAAAGCAAGGTGAAAATAATAGAATAAATTCTAATTCTGGAGGAGCTGGGCACCCCAGCTAGCTAGGGGCGCCCAACCTTTTGACCCCCTAGATTTAGCTTTTAGGAAATATCATTCCCAAGAGACCCCCTTCAGAATCCTCCGAGCTACCCAACAAGCCCAACCATTAGTTCGTCGGACATCCCGATCATCTAGAAATGAGAATTCATTAGAGGATCAGAAAGAAAGTGTAAAAGTTGAAAATCCAAAAAAGAGACTAAGTTTGGATAACATGGGCGCCCCAGGTAGCTAGGGGCGCCCAAGCTTTTGAGGCCCTAAATCAACTTTTCAGGTGACGTTGCATTCAGAGCACCCTCCTCAGAATTCAACAAGCTATTCAGTGAATCTGACGGCCAGAACATCGGGCTAGTCTAGCTCCCAAAACTGCAAATTCATTAGGAGATGAGAAAACATAGAAAGTTGAAATTTTAAGAAAAATGACTAACACTGGTGATCATGGGCGCCCTAGGTAGCCAGGGGCGCCCAAATTTTTGAGGGGTCAAATAATATTTTTATCCAAAGTTGCCTCTAGGATAATCTTCTCAGAATCAGTCAGGCCCTGCGATGGATCACTTCGTCAGTTCACAGGATCCTCTGAGCATCCGGATATCAAAGTCAAACAGAGGTCAAAATCAAGCAAAAAGTTGAAATTTCAAGAAAATTGGCTAAGTCTAGAGAGGAAAAGCGCCCCAGGAAAAGATATGCGCCCAAGGCTGAATGCCTTTGTCATTTTTCCAAGTTTTCATCATTCAGCATTAGAAAACGTCCAAGTTCGATGCACCTGCTCGGAATTGGCTTCAAGGAGTTTTAAAGCAAAAAGAAAGTAGATTTTCTCAAACCTCAACTTATTTAAGAGAGATTTTTTCTTTCATTATTCATTTTTGCAGGTTGGCGTCTAGAGCAAGAAGATTTTCCCTTTTCTTTCAACAAATATTTGAAGACCCAAATGACATGTTTTTTGGTGTTCATGGTTACGAGATCAATGAGAAAAGAGGAACGCTTTTTCGTGTTCCAAACCTCTAGGGCATTGCTTTGTCAAAAGGGCCACTCAACTTTTTCCATTTCTGATCACATGGGTCTCTCTGCTTTTTCATCCTTTTTAACATTGAGAAATTTTTCCCTCTTCTAGAAATTGCTTTTTGGCTGCATTTTCAGGATGGATTTAGCTTTTGCAGTTTCTGAGCATCTGGGTTTCTCCTGAATGTAATTTTCTACAAAACCCAGGTCCCAACTTTTTTTGGAGAAATTGCTTTTTCAAGGAAGATCAGCATTCTATTTTCAACAACACTCTACAGTTAAAATCAAGAAACAAATCAGCTTTTTGGCGGATGTGGACGAGATTTAATGCAGCAGTGCAACTCATTTTGAAACCGTTGGTCATCATGACATTGAAACCTGGAAAGTACTGAACCTGCAATCCGCTCTTCGCCACTAGACTCTCATCAATGAAATTATGAGTTGCCCCGTTGCCAACCAAATAGGTAACTCGTTGTCCACTCAAGACTCCCCTCACTCTAAAAGGGTGGTACTTAGGAATTCTTGATAATGAGGCAATAGTTCCATGCGCCAAACCTCCTGTATTAGCATCATCGTGGTCTAGTGATTGCTCTTCATGTTCACTTTCTGAGCTCATGTCGACAACCTCCTCATCAATATCGAAGGTAACCTCTATGTAATGTGCTTTGCCGTTCCCAAGGCACTTCTGATCAAGTTCCCATGGTTCCTTGCAAGTGAATCATAACTTCTTCCTATGCAATCCATATCTTGTTTCAAAATCCTTCTTAGGTACCGTAGGATTAGGTTGATTGAGATTTCTCCCACATGGTTTGTGTTCTGGCTTATTAGCTTTGGAACTCTTTTTTTGGCGCTGAGGTGTAGGACGTGAAGTCTCAAGGTCAAGCGCTATCTGGATCGCATCCTATAGAGTATTAAGCTTGAAATCCTTCACCAAACCTCTCAAATTATGAGGCAAACCTTCAATGAACAACATTACTACTCTCCTCTCTGACATTTTAGGAACCATAACAACCACCTTTTGAAACTTATTGATGTAATTGTCAACATCTCTATGCTGTCTAATCATCGCCAACTCCTGGAAGTACACCTCAACATCCTTCCTATCGAATGTAGCAATTAATTTGTTGCTAAACTCATCATAGGCCCAAATTAATGCATGGTTTTGTCTCACCAAACCATGATGCCACCAATTGTATGCAAGTCCCTCCAAATGTAGTGTTGCAAATTTAATTGCTTTTGCTTTCGACATGGGTTTGAGAGTCAAGAATGTGTCCTAACAATAATGTGACCTAAGAATGGGTATGCAGGTGCATTGCAAAGGGTCTTCCCCATACCCCTCCAATAAGGTGACCTAACAATGTTGAAAGGAAGCCCATTACCTTAAATGCAATGAACAATGCTTTGATTTGCAACCTCCCTAATTTCATTTTTTAAGGCCTTGTGCAATGGGCTTCTTTTTTTGCTAAACTGAAACATTCTCTTTTTCAAAAGATGGTGGGATTGGCATGAAAGGATGTGGGCCAGCCGGTTGTGGGAAGCCACTAGTAGGTTTTTTCAAGCTTCTCTTTGCAAGAGGATGTGCAAAAGACTTTGATCTATTACTTGTCATGCCATCATCGTCTTGTTCTTTAATATAGGCCAATATTTGTTCCTTTAGCAACCCTTCTTTTTTGGCCTAGGACAAATTTTTACTCCTTGTAAAGGAAAGGCTCATAGGTGAGCTTTCTCTCAAAAATATGAACTCTTATACTCTTTTTCACATTGCCTTCAATGCCAAAGAAAACCCCCACCACTAGGAAGTAGTTGTATTATTGTTGTATGTTGCCAAAGAGGCGACGTTGCATCAAATTTCAAAGAACTCTCTGCATTTTGGGCAACCAAACTAGAACATCGAGTCATTCTGTATGAGCTTAAAATAAAAAAACAATACAAATTAAATATACTACAATTGAAAAATCTGAAAAGCAAAATGACATTATAACCCCTTACTATGCATAAAGAGTTCCAAAAATATTTAAAACTTGCTAATTTATTTTTAAAAAAACTTGATTTTTTTGAAAAAGTTATTGAAAACTTGAAAAAAATGGAAGATTCACTCACCTTTGATGGCTAAATCTTCCTTGTGCAGTGTTTCCTAACCTTTTGGTGTAGGTCTTACTCTGTTGTAGCCCTCACCTTCAAAAAAATGAAGCAACCCTCGAAACCAAGCAATGGTAGCATGGAGAAAAGAATTGGTCTTTTTGGTGTTTTGTGTTTGTTAAATGAGTTGCAAACACCAAATAGTGTTGTTTTTGGGTGAAATTCTGCATTGGAAGGTGTGTTTTATTTTAAAATTGTTTTTTTTGGTTGAAAAAGGGCGCTTTTTGGGCATTTGTAGCTTTGTCTGTAGAAGGACCCACAACAAACACAAACGCCTAGGTGGTACCTTGGGTGTACGTAGGGGCGAACCAAGACCGGACCAGCAATTGAATCAAACTGGTACGCGTACTCGGCCCAAACAGAAGGACCTGGTAACTTAGGTTTTTGTCCTAGGGTTTCAGTTGAACAAAGATGTCTAGACTTCTCAGTGAGAAAATATGAAAAGGACCACAAATGTCCTTTTTCCCATTTCACAACTCCTTTTATATCCCGCTTGCGAACTTTTGAGAAGTTCATAAGTTAAAAATTACTTTAAATAATAATCCTTATAACTCCTCATAAAGTGACTTTATATTATTTTACTTTTAGGCCCTTTTAATTCACTTTAATATTTAAACAAACATAATTAATTAAATGAGTTGCCTAAAAGATAACCAATTGTGATGTCCTATTTTATTACAATAATTATGTCATGCCCCTGCTAAGGAATATGCCTTACCAATCAGAACACAGTAGCAATATATAATTATTTATTAACAAATTTTGAATTAAAATAAAGCTTAACACTTTATTTATGGGCTGACTCTTTTTAGAAGGTAATTGCTCAAGTCAAAGAGGCATTTCATGGGCAGCAGTGATTAATATTAGACAAATGAAGGAGCAGCAATTATCAAGGAGGAAGGAGATTCTAAATGCAGCGATCACTAATAATGCAATAATTAGTAATCAAAGACCAGCGATTATGTGAGAAAAGGAAAGCAGTGATCATGATTATTGTTTCCAAATGGTGGCTGCTTGGTAATGTTTAGTTAAAGATAACCACTTGGTCATGAAGGGAAATAATGTATCCTTTCAAAACTAAAAGACATGACTCCTCCACCTTGTGGGTTATAAAAGGGGGTCAATCCATTTGTAGAAGGCATAAAAAAAGGAGGATGAATAAAGTGTGATATGGAAAAAGAAAATAAGGAAATAAAATATGAAATATCTGTTGGAGATAAGTACTGTTGCTGCAAGAACGTATTGGGAAGTAAATGTAGAATATATATATGCATATAATTGCCAATCACTTATTGAATAGGGAATAGAAATTTTATCAACATCTATTAGAAGATCAAGCAATCTGCAACTCTGATATACCAATAAGATTAGAAATATCAGTAGATTACAGCAGCGTTATTAAATTGTGGTATGCAAGTTAATAAGAAGATTGAGTGTAAATATATAGACACACACACACAGTCTATCTATATTCTATAATGGAATATATAGTCTATCGATTCTTTGTGATGATAGTAATTAATCTCTATAATCATTTATTTATTTGAATCTCCTATAAGCAATCATAACAGGGTTAGGGAGGAACCTCAATAAGGTCAGCAGGTGCGTCTTCCACTTCTAAGTAGCCCACCTCATGTGGGATGGACAAGAGTTCTTGCCCCTTGGGGCCAAGATGTAGGAAGCCTACCTTATCTCAACCAAATTTTTCTCCTTTGCTAGTTTAATATTTTGATGTAGGTAAAAAGATTCAAATATAACATGAAACAAAATACCAAATAATGAAGTTATATGAAATCATTCAAAACATGAGAATGGCATACCCAAAAAACGATGATGGCTTCTTATTGAATGAACAATCTGATTACAAAATAGAGGAGTGATTGTAGCTTACAATCAAATAGTCTGATTTAGAAAATCAGATTACATACAACATGCAAATTGGCCAAAATGTATACCAAACCCTAGCCAAATGATTGAAGAATGAAACCCTAGGTAGTCTTCATGAACTACCCTTCAATCCTTGATTGAAATAAGACTGTTGCAGCACTATTGCTGGTCTGATATGACTGATAAAACTCTGTAACAGAAGGTATGCAATCTGTACTTGGCTGGAGATGACCCAAAAATGCTGAAACTTATCATATATTGCAAAAATAGCTCAAATCTTGAAATCGCCTAAATCTTGAAATTGCCTAGCTCAGAAAGGTAGTGAATTAGCCCAGCTTGCCTCCTATGCTTGAAAAAGGCTGAAATATGATTGATGGCAAGTCTGAAACTTGATTTCCAGCAACCTGCGATAATCTGATACTGATTTTCAGCCAACCCACAATGCAAAACTCCTAAAAAAATGAAGCCTCAATATGCCAAAAATGGAGTGAATTGTTCCAAGACGTCCAAAGCTAACCAATCTGCCTTATTCTTCCTTGAATCTGCAATAAACAAGTCTTCAAACCCTAGCTTGTAAAGTCCTAACTCCTTAGAAACTTGTCAAATAAGCTCTATGATGAACTCCATGCGAATTCACCTCATGGTTGAATGGGGTCATCACCAAACCACATATATTTCAAGGGAACACCACCTTGAATCGACTGAAATTCACTTCCAGCCAAGAGACAACTCTCTTCACAATGTTTTTTCAAAATATCAATGCAACATAATCCTCTCACAGCCCTCAATGCCTTCTTAAATAAGGCTCCTAGTCCAAACTGCCATAGAAGGAGAATTTGATTTGTTTTGATTAAAATATTCAATGACTTCATCACTAAGGCATCTAAACCGCCCTTATCCAAAGGATCTGATTTTATCTTATTAAAATATTCAATGCCTTCTTCACTAAGGCATCTAAGCCGCCCTTATCTAGAGGATCTGATTTTATCTTATTAAAATATTTGATGCCTTCTTCATTAAGTCTTCAAAACCGCCTTTGACCAAACTGACTTAGGGAAGGATCAAATTTTGAAGGAAATCAGATTTGATTTCAAATATTAAAATATTTGACCCCTCCTTAAATCGCCCTTGTCTACACCGCCATAAAGGAAGATCGGATTTGGTCTTATCAAAACCTTCAATTGGGCTGACCAACTAAGGAGGATAATAATATTTTATTTGTTTCAAAGCTCCCTTCCTTTATCTCTTGTGTTGGGTGAAAATTATGTAATCAGCTTTTCGATAGATTACACAACTTGGACTTCAGCCACAACTATGTGAGATATGAATCTCTCCTCTCAGAAAGGGGAGGCGCCCTTCTTACTGCTAACAAAAGCGATAGTAAATCAAACAAATAATTACAAAATGTACACGAAACTCATGGAGTGGGGGGGGTGTGTTACATTCATCCTTCTCTCTTTTTTCAGAGAAGTTTACAATGCTTCACCGTTGAAAGTTCACAATTCTTAATAACCTAAAACTAACAACTAGCAGTAATACCAATATCTCTATCTCGTCAAAGCGAAGCGTAGAGATACTAGAAGTGATTAATAACAAAGAAAATAAAGTAAAAAGGGAAAGCTCACGAAGGCACAAAGTCGTTTCGTAGCTTTTTCAGTGTTGGATCTGTGTGGATGTATCGTTTGCTACGTTAGAAGCACAAAGTCTTCTTAGACGCAACAATTCTTCGAACAGCATGAACGATTACAAGCACAAAGTCTTGTAGATCATCCAACAAAAGTATCAAAGAGCACGAACGATTACAAGCACAAAGTCTTGTAGATCCTTCGACAAAAGTATCCAAGAGTATGAATAATTACAAGCACAAAGTCTTGTAGATCACCAACCGAATGTAAGAGCATGAATGATTACAAGCACAAAGTCTTGTAGATCATTCAACCAATGATAAGAAATACAAATGCAATCTAAATAATAAATGTAACACAAAGTTTACATAAACTACTTAGAGTCCTTCAGATTCTTCAAACTAATCACTACCAAATAAGATCAACTCACAAAAGTATCGAATCCAACACAAAGTTTGGCTTGCAATCCTTTTCTTTATTAATCGAATCTCATTCACAAAGCATGAACGCAAAGTTTCACAAATTTGTTTCAAAAAGGGCAGCACTTCGTTGCAAAACACTAAAGGATAAATTACAATGAAAATCCCTCACATTATATAGAAAGAGGGATGAGCAAAAGAAGGAAAGAGATTGAGAAAATCAGGGAAAGTTAGGTGAGTGATTTTGAGATCTCACCTAACTTTGTTCAAAGTCAAAGTGTAATTTGTTTTGAAAATATTACATCTTTGACTTAGTGTAATTACAATTTACAAAAAGACATTCAAAATGTCGAGAAATATTTACAAGATGCATAATGGGATGCACCGAAATTTCTAACACTGGAGAACAGGAAGCTTCTTCATGTTTCTTTGCTTGGGCGCGGAGTCTTCATACTTCTTCCTGGTCTCCTGCATGAACTTTTTATTTGGAAGAACCACGATCAAAGGACATCACCTTCGGAATCACTTGACGAGATCTGGAGAGAAACTGCAAGGATGGTGAATCAACAGGCGTTAGCAGAAAAGCAGCATTGGGAAGCGTGAAGCAAGAAACAATGTTGAGCAAGCGTGAAACGATCAACTAGGCACGAAAAACGATGCAGGAGCGAAGAAATGGGGTTCGGAATGGAAATAGAGCGAGTTTGAAGAGACTAAGATAAAAACTGCCAAAAGTGTAAAGGTGCTAAAATTCAGCTCCATTGCACAAAAATTGACTAAGTCTGGAAGAAAAGTGCAAAGGTGCTAAAACTCAGCACCGTTGCACAAAAAATGACTAAGTCTGGAAAAAGATTGTGAAAAGTGTAAGGGTGCTAAAATTCAGCGCCCTTACATTTTTGGAGATTTCAATCTTTGATGCAAGGGCGCTAAAAAATGGCGCTCCTGCATTTCTCAGAGTTAGAATTTATTTCAACATGTTCAACATGTCAGGGTGCTAAATTTTAGCGCTTCTGCATCTGAGACATGATTTTGGAAAACGGATGTAATGGTGAATGAAAATGGCGCTCGGGGTTTGCAAAGTGTTTGTCTGCATAGAGTTGCAATCGAAATTGGAGAATAAAGAGAAAGCAAGGGTAACAACTTACAAAGATGAAACACGAAAAACGCTGGAGAGGGATGTCGAAAAACACAAAAAACGTATTTGCAGTTTGAAGAAAACTCGCCCAGCATGAAGAGAGGAAGAACTAAAATCATAAACAATGAAAATGGCGAACTAAAACACTTTTAAGTGAAAGAGAAAATCGAAAACCTAACTCAAGTCGAGCAATAAATTTAGGCACGAAAAGTGGCACGACGAAAAACGCGAAAATCATGAAGAAACGTGCCAGGGCCAAGAAAAAGTTTAAGTGTCAGGAAAAGTGTAATGGCTAAAATTTAGAGCTATTCTTGTTGTACCCCAAAATTAAAATTTTTTGTTACACTTAGACATTTTGAAGAAATGAGTAATAGTCTTGTCAAATCGGAGTCAAAAGGTCAAAATTTGGTGTGCATGTCTTGCATGGAGGTTAAAACACAAAATTTTCAATTTACGGCGATCTCACGGGTCTGCTAGAGTAGCCAAACTACAAAACCCGGATCTCGGTTACTCATCCAGAATTTTAGGAAAAGCTGCTATTTTTAGAAATTTTTCGAAGTAGTAGCGTTTTACAGGTTTTAAGGTTCGAAGCTTGATCTTGGCAGAATTTTCTAAAATGAAAATTTCTAAAATAGAAGTTGGTCCGGCGAAGTCCGGTACGATTTTGATTGGCTCAAAATGTGTCCATATCGGTAAGATACTTGATCGAGAATCTTAAAATAATCAGTTTTGCCCTACAGGGTCTATTCAGCTTTTTCAGAAGCATATCTGGAGTTCCGAGGTCATCAATGGAGGTCATCCGACTGCCAGGCGTTAATTTTAGCATTCAAAACTTCCAGCAGAAAGTGAAATGATGAACATGCACGAGGATCGAGGAAGAAAAGTGAAAAGTCATGAAAATTTTCTAAGTCTGCTAAGTTTGGGCGCCCCAGTTGAACAAAGGCGCCCACCTTTTTAGGGCATCAGATGAAGAAATTAGGGTTACGGTCTCCAATGGAAGTTGCTCAGTTTTCAGTCAGCTTCGCGGTGGATATCCCCGTCAGAGCATCTGATGATCCAGTCTCCGACAAATTCAAGTCAAAGTAGAAGGTATAAAGTGAAAATCTGAAACTTGAAGTTGAATAAATTATGAATTTTTCTAAGTCTGGACAAACTGGGCGCCCTAAGAAGAGAAAGGCGCCCAACTTTTCAAGGGTGCAAACAGAGGAATTTGCAGTCGAAGCTATAACGGGATGTCTTCAGAATTCAATTGGCTTTGCAGTGAGCTATTCAGCACGACAAACGGAGCTCGCAGTCATCAGATTCAAAAGGCTGAACAGAAGGTCCGACGAGAGGTGAAAAGAGAAATTCAAAGCAAAAGTGAAAAAGGTGAAAAATAAACTAAGTGTTGGTAAACTGGGCGCCCCCAGTCAAGATAGGCGCCCAACCTTTTGAAGAGTGAAAGTTCACTTTTTGACAAAAGTGTCTCCAGAGGACCCCTTTTCATTTTCAGTCAGCTTCGCGATGAGCACAAACATTCAGCGATCCGACACTCGGAGCTTAAGATCCAACAAGGTCATCTGAAGAAGTGAGGGACCTGAATAAATTGAAAATTTTCTAAGTCTGATGGAAGTGGGCGCCCCAGTTGAAGAAGGGCGCCCAAGCTTTAAAGCCTTCAGATGATGGAATTTGCAGAAGTAACGTCCAAGAAGGCCTCGCCAAAATCAGTCTGGCTATCCAACGAAACCCTCAGGCAGTCAGTCCGATCAACGTAGCTCCCGGAATCGAAGATTCACCAGAAGATCAAAGGGAGAAGGAAGAACTTGGAAGTCAGGAAAATGGCTAACACTGGAGAAGTTGGGCGCCCCTAGAAGGAAAAGCCTCCCGTGAATTCGGAGGTCGAGATCAAATTTTTAGCCGGAGGTGCCTCCAGAACATCTTCTTCAGAATCAGTCCGGCTCCGCAGTGAACCACTCAGCTCGCCTGTCGGGTAAACCAATCAACGAGAAATCAGTGGCGAAGTGGCATGTTGAAATTGAGAAAAGTTGAAAAAGTGAGAATTTTGACTAACACTGGTGAAGTTGAGCGCCCCTCTTGGAGAAAGGCGCCCAAACCTTCATGCCTTAGAAGATTTTTGAATATTTTCAAAATTTCAAAATTTGCTTGAGAAGAAGATGGCGTCCAAGTTGAGAAGATGAGATTTAGGGTTTCTGAAAATAAAAGCAGAAAAAAGCAAAACCTAAAATCGAACCCTAAGTCTATTTAACACTTCTTTTCAATGTATTTTTCATTATTTTTGCAGGTAGCATCCAGAGGAGAAAGTTGGAGCAGCAAGTTTGAGAAATTTTTGTGATTAAAGAATTCATAGTTGCTGGTTTTACATCAGATTTTTCAGACCAGCAAGCATAAAACCCTTGCTTTTTCAAGTTTTCTGTTCCAGAAGATCAAGTTTTTCAAGCAGGAGGCCAAGGCTTTCAATTTTTCAGTCATCTGGGTCATTTTGCCTCTACCTTCTGAAGAATTTTTCAAGAACTTCATCAAGTTGCAGCAAGTGCTTTTATCTTGCATGTCAGTGAAAACCTCAGTGCATTCAAAATTCAACCATCTGGGTCCTTTCCAATCAGTCTTCTGAAGAAAACCCATATCGCAGCTTTTTTCGAAAACCTAGGGTTGGCTGCTTTTTCGATCAAACGTCAGAGTTTTGCAAATCCAATCAGCTGGGTCCATTTCTAACGATGTTCTGAACAAAACCCAGATGCCAGCTTTTTTCGGGAAAAATTGAAGAAATTAGGGTTCTTTGCTTTTTAGGTCAAAATTCAAGATTTTCAAAAGCGGACGATGGGTTGTCTTGTCGTCATTACGAACAAAACCCATATCTCGGAAAAATTCATAAAATTACGTCCAGTTGGAAAACACAAAATCAGCATTCTAAAATAGAAATTATTCCAAGACTTGTAAAACGAGTGATTCTGATCATTCTTCAAGTTTTGATGGAATTACCTCTAATGTTTTCAGTCGAATCAGCAGCACTTTCCGCGATTACATCAAAGCGGTGAGGCGGACTTGCATCATATCAAGCAGGTGTTCGACCTGCATGGAGAGAAGCGAGGCAACACTTCAATCAGAACACAGGTCATTACGGACTCCTCGCAGCAGCGTCTATTCTATATCGATTCGAGCCTTGAGTTAGTAACGACCCTCCTTGAAGGGCAATTTTGACATATAAAATCAGCAACTCAAAACTAAAATCTGATAACTTGTGGAAGGGTTCGCCCAAAGCATAGAAATCCAAGGAAACACGGGGACGTGTCCCCTGGGTATTTGCCCCCCGTCCCCATCTCGGTGCCGTTTCGGGGACAGGAAACGCGTAGGGGACGGCTGTCAGCCGTCCCCCAGAAGTCCCCGAAATTCGGGGACGTCCCCGATTGCCAGAAACGTCCCCGAGTGGACAGGGGACTGCCAGGCTGTCCCCTGGACGGATAGGGGACGCCTAGCCGTCCCTCGACCATCCCGGGGACGGCTGGCTGTCCCCTATCGCACAGCAGCATAAAAGACATAAAAATAAAGTTTTTTTTTAATTTTTTCTTTTTTAAAACATTGCTTTGTGGGCCCCACGCCTTCCCAACCCTAATATGGCCACTTAAAACATTTTTTTACCTTCATTTGATCTCATTTTAACTTGCCAAGATAAAATTGCAGCCAAGAGCAAAAGTGAGAAGAGAAAGAGAAGGGTTTGAAGGAGTTGTTGGAGAAGAAAAACCAGCATTTAGGAGGAAGAAAGGAGAGCATTAAGCAAGCAACCAACAAAAGAAGTGAAAGAGGTAAGTTAATCTCTCATTATCTTTCATTTTTTTTCATTTTTTTCTAAGTTAAAATGATAAAATGTATGATTTTTTGTTTTTTTTTTTAATTTTCAGTTTGCAAAAACCAAAAGAAAACAAAATGAGCAGCAATAGTGAAGATAGTGGGGATGTTGAGAGGGGGGAAGAAAACCAATCAATTCATATGGGGCAGCCTCAAACAAACCCATTTGATATCCCTTCTGAAGACTTGAAAAAATATGCAAAAGGCCCTTTTAATTCTAAAAAACCTCTTCTTCAACTAGCATCATGTATAGACAAAGGCAAAGGGAAAAACACTGGGGGTAGTAGATTGTGGCTATGTCACATTTGCAAAGAAAAATATAATGGGAGCTATACAAGAGTCTATTCTCATCTATTGGGTTTTGGAGGCCATGGGGTCAAGGGTTGTAAAGATATAAAAGATTTTGAGAGGATGGAGTGTTATAGATTGCACTTGGAGGCCGGAGGAAGGCCTATGGATCAGCTTATGCAAACTCAATCCGCACATTCAACCTCACCTATGCCCTCTATGCTTGGTAGTCCTAGTGTTGGTAGTGGTAGTAGTGGTGCGGGTGGTGTTCATATTTCCACAAGAGGGAAGAGGAAGGCTGCTACTTCTAGTGAGCAGCAAAATACAGTTGAAAATATGTTCAATGTGCAAGCACGAGATGTGGCAGATTCTTCCATTGCCAAATTTTTCTATGCCCATGCTATCCCATTCCATGTAGCACGTTCTCCCTACTTCAAACAAATGTTTAGAGATGTGGCAAATGTTGGTACCTCATACATTCCCCCTGGAGAACATAAATTACGTACTACACTCCTTGAAAAAGAATATTCTAAGGTGAGTGTGGTGATGGAGGACATGAGACAGTGTTGGATTAGAACAGGTTGCTCTATTATCATGGATGGGTGGACCGATATTAGACAACGGCCACTTATAAACATCATAGTCACATGTTCAGCTGGTCCATATTTCCTTAGAGCCATTGATTGTTCTGGAAAGCGCAAGGATGCAGAATTCCAATTTAATATTTTGAAAGAGGCTATAGAGGAGGTTGGGGCAACCAATGTTGTGCAGGTGGTTACTGATTCAGCACGTGTGTGCAGATTAGCAGGTTTGATGGTTGAGAGTGCTTACAAGCACATCTTTTGGACTCCTTGTTGTGTTCATGCGTTGAACAACGCATTGAAAGACATAGGGAAGATGGATTGGGTGCACCAGGTGGTTGTAGATGCTAGAGACATTCAGATGTTTATTTGCAACCATCACACCTCACTTGCCCTCTTTAGGACATTTTCAAGGAAGGAATTTCTCAAGCCTGTAGCAACAAGGTATGCCAGCTACTTTATTTTGTTAGAGAGGATGCTTGAGGTACAGGAGGCTCTACAGTTGATGATGGTTAATTCAGAGTGGAATAGATGGGCTATGGCAAGCACTGCAGAAGGGAGAAGCATCAAACAAAAAATTCTTGATGATAATTGGTGGTCCAATGTGAGGTAAAAAAATTGTTAATTAATAATTTGTTATTGATTGCTGATTTTATAAAAATATATATATATGATTTTATTATTAATATTTTTTTATTTTCTAAGTTCTAACTTGTCTTTTTTCAAATTTTTGTTTGCAGATTTGTTTGCTCCATCATTTCACCTATTGTGGATGTCATTAGATATGCTGATACAGACTCTCCAAGTCTTGGAGAGATTTATGAAACTTTTGACTCCATGCTTGGAAAAATGAAGAAAGCAATTTCTGATAAGGATCCTAATTCGGGATTATATGAGCAAAAAATTAGGCCCATTGTGACAAGGCGGTGGAACACTATGAACACCCCGCTTCATATGGCAGCCTTTGCTCTTAATCCCAAATGGTATGTACCTAGACCTGGTAGGATGCCTCCTTGTGATGATGATGAGGTGAAAGAAGGGTTTATGAAGGCCCTTGCAAAAATATATTCAATTGAGGAGGCCAGTCTAGTTCGTACACAGTTCACTGATTTTGTTAATCTCCGTGGTCCAACATTCGGCAAACCAGAGGCCAGGGTAGATAGAACTACAGTAGCTCAAAGGGATCCTATTGGATGGTGGTCATGGCATGGGAAGGATGCACCACAATTGAGGACGCTTGCTGTTCGCCTCCTTTCACAGGTAATACTTTAGATTATCATTAACATAATTTGATTTAGATGAGTGATAGTGTTGAAGTTTGAACATTTATATAATCATAATTTAAATTGAATGTCCTAATTAGTAAATTTAAATTACTAATTTAGTTTTTAAATTTTGTCTCCTCTCACAGGTTGCTAGTTCCTCTGCTGCAGAGAGGAATTGGTCAACATACGGCTTTATTCACTCTATCAAGAGGAATAGGCTGACCTCTAGACGGGCAGAAAAATTAGTGGCTGTGCATAGTGCTTTGCGACTCCAGGATCGTCAGACTCCTGAGTATAGACAGACTCCAGCATTACGATGGGATGTTGATCCAGAGGATGTCACACAAATTGATGAGGAGGAGAGACAGGAGGGATTGGTTGGAGTTCCATTAGATGAGCTAACCCCTCACAGTGACAGTGACTCAGACTATGAGTCTGATTTTGATGCAGTGTTGGCAGATGCCGAGTAGTGGCAATCATCATACTTTCTATTTCTATGTTTTGCCTTTGGACACTTGTGACTTTGTCATTTTGACATTTGTAGTACAAACTTGTAGCCTTTTGGGCATTTTATTATTTTATATCATATGCACATTGACTATTTGACATGAATTTGAATTATGGTCCATGGATGCAATTAGGTAGCTGTAGTATTAATTTGTTTGATAATTCGATTCTATGATGCATATGTCAATATGATTGGTGATTGTTATGATTATCATTACTCATATGAATATCTTAAATTTGAAATTTCCCTATATTTTTAAAATTTATCTCTCTCTCTCTCTCTCTCTCTCTCTCTCTCTCTCCCTATATATATATATATATATATATATATATATACACTATACAGCCGTCCCCCCGTCCCCTAAAATCCCCTCAAAAATTTGCCGTCCCCGAAACGCGTCCCGCCGTCCCGCCGTCCCCCGTCCCGGAAACTTGGTGGAACATAGTAGAAATCAGATTCTTAAATGCCCAGAACAAAATAAAAATTACTCACAAAGTTGTATACAAATTCGACTTTCAGTTGTGATTGTATCAGCAACTTCAAAACTGGAAATATCATCAAAATCTTCAACTATTGAGCTCATTCTGCTAGTCTGATTTGAGAAGCAGCAAATGACCAACTAGGTGTTGTATTTCAAACACAAAATTGGTTAATGGCTAGGAGGTAGCATCCTCGAAGCAAAAATATCAATTGTCATTTCGTTAGCATAACTTTAGCATAATTTCATGGATACCAAATGCTAGAGCAAGCTTCACTTTTATAGAAAAGAATAAAACTCATCAACTTCCCTTCAAGGCACGCCAAAAGCCACAGAAGAAACTTTTCAAATTTCCAAAATTCATAATTCCTCAATAAGGCGTCCCACTTCAAGGCAACATGAAAACTTTATTAAAAAATATTAAAACACCTTAATGAAGGCGTCCCACTTCAAGCCCCTCTTTTAAACACAACTTCAAGTTATTCCACTAGGCCAAGGGGGTCAACTGAAAAATAGAACATTAATTGCCCTATAATTAAAAACATGCCACAAAAACTGCAATATTGAAGTCTGCATCAAAAATACCAACTGCTCCAACAAGAAAGACACACTGAAGCACTGCCAACAGGACCACTGCTAAAAATAGTATTTACTATAAATAGTAAACACCCAGAAAAATGCCTCAAACCTCCAAGCAAGGAAACCCTAATTTTACCTCAACGAGCCTACGGGCCTTTGGAATAGGCTGAAGAGTAATTGAGCTGATCACTGGTGAGAAGGGGACATTACATTTAGCGAGTCTTGTAGGCTTGGAAAGTTTGACCCAAGTCTTGAGTCTTTAGGCCTTGGTTCACTTACCCACCTCAAGATTTATTGAGTCGGGATGAGATGTAACTATGGTTTGAAGTCTCCCATACAAACCCAATATATAAATTGTAAAATGGGGTTTAAAACCTCTAACTTATAAAGTTCATGAGTTGAATGACCCACAAAGAACTCTATATCTGAAGTGTCTTTTAGTATGTCTAGTGGTATTGTATAACTACCTCCTTGCTGATTGGGGGTCCTAAGTAATCTAAATCCAAAACTTGCTTCAACTTGATGGTGGGAAGCTCCTATATTTAGCTTATCTCTATGTTAGATTCCAAACTAAGACCTTCTCCATGTTAGATTCCAAACAAGGGCTCTCGATATCCAAGCTCCTATTTTTTGGGATCTACATACATTTAATGCTTGTATGTTGTATTTTTATGGTTTCACTCTCAATGCATAACTATGTTTCTGTATCTCCCATTCATCTTTGTACTTGTGCACCTCTTGTATTGTGGATAGCCAATTGCCCTAAAATTAATGTTAAACCATTGTAACAAAAAATTAAAGATATTGCATTAAACCCCTTGGAAAACAATGCCAAATGTGTCTTGCTAGGGTGATGTTTCACCACATTTTGGAATTATGAATTCAAGGTCTAGTTTTTGGGCTTGAAGCCTTTCAAATCATTCCAAACCCATCCCGTTGGAAGGTGAGAAAGAATGTGTGATAAAAAATGGTGTGCCAGGGCTAGGTCAATTTTTCTAAGAAAGCAATATACTTTTTGTAATGCTATTGTGTTTGCACTATAAGGACTTCATACAAACTCCAATTTGTTTTAATTTACATGGTGTCATATAATATCATGTTGGATGTTATGGATCTTGGGTTGGTTACTTTTGAACATTTATCGATGTTATTGCCGTTTCCTTAAATAAATGATATTTTCATTTAGTATGAAGAAAGAGATCTAAAATATAGAAAAAAGCATGTTTTTTTTAAAATTCTTAATAGCATTTTGATCAATGGAATGTCATTGGCTAGGTGATTCTATTGGACACTAGATACCATAGAGATTTGTTATTTAGCAATGGTGAAATGTTGGGAGAAATACAATGGACTTGGTTAGAGAAAGAGTTAAAGGGTAATGAGACTCAAATTACAATAATTGCATCTTCCATTCAGGTATGGCACATTGTTTATGTTTTCATTGGAGTTCCAAAGTAACAAAATTCTTTTGATATAATTTTGTGTCACTTACATGGAATAGAGCTGAAATAAATGATTGAAAATGCATGGAATTGTTTACAAGAGTTTTCCTCTTTCGAAATGTAATTGTCATGTCTTTTTTGAGGTTCCTAGTACTATTGCGACAATGTAATACTCTTCAAGGCTATATTCTGATTTAGAATTATCGTGCAATATACTTTTCTCCAATCTTCATCCTAAAGGAAACAATGAAGAATGAATAAGCATAAGCAATTTGTTGGCGTTTCAATTCGCACCTCTAGAATGCAAATGTAATGATCTGCCCTAGTTGGTATAAATTTTTTCTTGAATTTGACTACTTGATTAGTTCAAGCATTTCATCAAACAGTTGTAAATGTGCTGCTTTGAATTGGATATTTGATATAGAGAGACCAAATAGTTTTGCTCTTCCCACTTAAACTTCTTTTTTTTTTTAGATTGCAAGAATCGGTCGGGTACCCGTCCCCTATAAACTGTAGTGCACTTGGTAAACTTTTTTCGTGTGGCCGGTGACGTTGGCGCGACACGCCCTCCGGTACCATGGGGACAGTGGGGAGACTAAACCTTGTGACCTCTTGCTTGCAACAGGATGCTTTAGCCAATCAAGCTAGGCCCACCGTCCCCACTTAAACAAATTAATAACATTCATTTCAATTCATAATTTTAACTAATACAATCACTCAACAACAACAACTTTGTAGCTTGCATTTAAATACACAAAAAGTATACCAAATCATCAACTGACAAATATTCTCCCAAATTTATTCAGTTACATTCATTTCAAACTAACTTGGAGTCATCTTGTCTCATGGCAGGAGCTCACATATCACTTTGAAAATGATGATTGAGTATTTAATTTGCACTATAGAGACAAGGGTTAACCTCAATAATTGAACCACCTATTATTCTTGAGTTTGTGGCTAATTCTGGAGTTGTTTAGAAGACTTCGCCAAATGTCCAAGGCCCGAGCTACTTGTCTCATTGTCACCATTCTCAGGCTCCACATATACTCCTAGAAAAGAACAAACTCTCCATTTGTGAACGACTACCGCTTCACAGCTTGTGTCGGACCTTTCTTGTTTCCTTGCACAACTTGTGCCGACTAATATAAATCATGATTGGCTCCCGTAACTATTGCCACGTCTCTTCTCCAGTTGGTATACAGGTGCCACAATAGAAACTATTAAAGTAGCTCCTGATATTTTACTTAGCTTCCACGATTCTTGGCAATTCTTCCTGTTCAATCCTCCAGACACGGAAGATAAAGGAAAGGAAGCAACACTCCAAGAATGAAGTGTTTTCTCTGATTTCCTGACAGCTTATCTTTGCCTGAATTTTCTCGATTCAATAATACCTTTGCTTCCATCTACACTTTCAACTCTTCGTGAAATCTCCATCGTTGGGCGTTTCATCTTCATTGCATCAATAATCCATAAGAGGTAGAGACCCTTTGATAAGAAAGGACGCTCCTCAATGTATGCATTTTTTTTTTGAGTCCCGGTGCCTAAAATTCCATACAAGAGTTTATTTCCATCCTGTCTTCAATTTCCAATAGGCACGAATACCCTCAATCACACTGTCCACTATCTGCAATATCTTGAAACTTGGACTGATGATTGGAGTCTTGCTTTAATCTGGACGATATCTCTAGAATCCTGATTGCTCCCGTCAAGACTACAAACTCCCACGATATCCACTAATCTGCCGACTCTTAACATAAGCCACTTACAATTGATTTGGAATCTTAGTATTTACCAATCAACATACTCTAAAAAGTCGCTGCTATAAATTGATTGAAATGGCATACTCTCACAACAGTGGCAGAATAAGAGTCTTCTACAGGCCACGCTGAAATTCTGCAATGTCACATATGATATTTGGGAACTTAGAAACTCTTCATGTATAAGTTTCACTGGTCATATAAAATCCTAGAAATCAATATTGTTAAGCTACATATGATGATATGTTGTGGTAAAAGATAACCAATATAACCATGACTCCATAGTTGTCAAACTGGCGGCTCAAATCCATATGTAATCAGTAATCTCCAAGATTCCATGAAATCACCTCTACGAACTCTGTATTACAATTAACTGGATAATACAAAAACTAAAAGTTTAAATTATAACACCTCTATCACCTTAATTTGCAAACCTAGAGCATCTTGTAAAAAATACCTATCTGAAAGGACTCACCAAATCTCTTAAAATCTTGTCTTCTTCAAATGTTTCATATTTTTTCAACAAACTTCAACAGTTAATTCCAACTGCAAAATGTGAGTGACTTTGCTAGTTCAGAAATTGGGTTTTCGTTCAATTCTGAGAACATGAGGGTTTTCATCCTCAAGTTACGAAAAAAGAGCCAAGCTCTCAAACCACAAATCAACCATGCTTGCAATCAACTCTCCTCGAAACTTTTATTTCTTTCCCTTGTCTCTTGGCTTTCTGTGACTCTTCAAATTTCCTTTTCACTTTTTAATTTCCAATTCGTGACTTAATTTTTTAATCTGCATTTAATAAGTCACTTTAAATATAATATTATTTAATTAATAATATTTTCTTTTGAATTAGCATTTGAAGGAAAATATTAAATAATTAAAATAATATTATATATTTCTCTATGTAATAAAAAATGAGACATTACAGTGAATTAGGAATGAATAGCTATGCACAGTTAGACTGCTCTTCAAATTACGAGGGGAAGCTCCCTCTTCGCTGATTATGCTTAAAAAGAAATACTAAACTACTGCCAATCTTTTTATTCTCAGATTAAGAGCACAAGGTTATAAAACTCTTTGCATCGTAGTTGAGGTTTTCTCTGGTTTCGTAACTTCAACTACAGCTAGGCCTAAACTAATGATACTTTTGACAACTTAAGTAAATTTAGAGCCTGAGAATCAGAAGTAAACATGGAATGATTTGATTTAACACAGATACTTAAATAAACTCGCTTCCAGAACACACTTGAAGACTCTTTCGAGATGTATGCTGAAATAAAGATTATGCAAGCCAAACATATAAACAAAATACTAAAAGATATTGAGACCGTAGATCAAAGCAAAGTAGACATGAGATTTATTTCCTCAAATTCTAACAGCAATAACACCTCTGGGACAGCAAATTGTAGCAAACTAGGCTTACAATATGCGATCAAACCAGATTACACTTGAAACAAAAGTGAACAGACACTGAATAACAAAGTTGCAGGAAAAGTAGGCTTAGCAAATTTGTTATCACGACGGTTAAAAATAAATGGGAAAGACTGCCATTATTTATACACAAACAAGGAGTAGGGAACCCTAAAATCTCCTTGTTTTTAACTAGTCTTGCCAACATGCAAGCTTTATTTATAAAAATAAACATAAGATAACTAATAACTAACTAACTGCTAACATCAATTAACTAGAAAAACTCCAACTATACATTAATATTTCTAAAGAATAGATAAGTATGAATGAGAATAACCAATTTAACTTGGAAAAGGCATCAAGTTAATTGTTGCCTTTACTTGAGTTCTATTCCTGGAATTCTTTGCTTGCTTCAACAGGTAGTTCACTCATTGATGACTTTGGAAATCATATCCTCCAGAAAGCTGTTAATTGTCTCTTCATCAAGAACACTAATACTATCTAGAATGATGTATTGTTTTTCCAACATCTCCTCACCATCTGCGATCAAGCTTAGCAATTCTTTCCTCTTTTCAGCTGCTTCATCAAATTTTGTTGACATTGCGGCAACATGATTTATCTTGCAAGCAATAGGATCACCATTAAAATTGCTATGAACAAGGTTTTGAAACTACATTTGTACTTCACCAAGATCAAAGTAAGTGCCATCTTCATGTCGATATTGACAAGGGATTTGTGACATAAATGTGCTTACGAACTTGAGAGTATTAACAACCTTTTGTCTATATCCAACCAATTCTACAAATATTCCTTCGTAGGTTTTTACGTTGAAGAGGTGTTGTTCTCTCCAAGCAAAAAGCTTCTTCTTGTGTTCTTTTGTAATGACCGAATCATAAGTTGTCCTCAAGTCGGAAATGACGATCTTGTCTCTTGGTTTCCTTTACGCTATATTTTGCTCAAACTCTTGAATCCCTGAGTGAAGATCATGGGTGTTATACCTCAATTGGTACATCTTTGCAAGTATAAATCTGCCCTTGGTGATGAATTCTTCTACCCAATCTCTCATATGTTTTCTATAGATGACCAACTGACTTAGATGATGTTGATCTGCAAGTGACTCTAGAATTTGTGGAAGCAACAAAGAGGCCTGCGAAGTACGATGAAGGAGGTTGGAAACATACTGCCGCAACTGCTGAATCTCAACCTTGAGGGCTGCCTTATCTTCTCCATTCTTGAGCACTCATTCCTTCAGATTATCTACTGCAACCTTGAAGAGATTTACATCAGTATGCTGGATGTTTCTACTGTGCCTTGACAACCTTGAAGTCATCAATTTCAATCTCATCAATGTTCTTTTCCTCTAGAGGTGTGGCAAACTCAAGGATGATCTCGCCATCAAAATTCTTCTCTATATGAACTTGTTTCTTAAGTTTCTTCTTTGTTGTGTCTTGGTAGACACTATCAAGTTCTGCAAAGTTCAACTGATAAGAAGGCTTCCTCCTCTTCCTAACCAGCAAGTTCTCAAGCCCAGATGAGGAGTCTCTACTAACTTCTTTGGGAGGAACGGTTCCATATGTAGATGATTTCTGAGAATATAATCAAGTTGCATGTTTGTTGTTCTTGAATATTATTTTCTGTGTAAGGTCTTGTTGTGACCTTTTCACACATCGCCCCATTCAAGATGGGGACCCCCTAATTTTTGCTCCGTTCCGGTCTTTTGGCTTGGGTTTTCTCTCTCTCTCTCTCTCTGTCTCCTTTCTGGTGTCCGTCTTTCGGGGGGTTGTGTCCGTCATTAAGCTTAAACGCGAAATATTGGCCAAGTCTAAAATTAGGGTTTCATCTTTTCTGGTCAATTCAAGGTCAAGTAAAGTGAGAAAATGGAAAATTGAACTTAATATTGTTGTCAGCAGGCATCCAGCAGGTTTCCAGCCAGTTTTCATCAAATTCCTAGATACTTACTATTTTTAGTAAGTCTGCTATTCCGGGCAATTTGTCAGCGTTTTTGAGATTCCGATCATCACACGGCATTCAGAGTACATCAGACTGCTTGCATGCCAAATTTGAGCGAAAACAGACAACTTACTATTTTTAGCAGTCCGGCTTCCAGGGCTAATTTGATCTGAGGGTACTTTGCATCCGGATATTCCTTACGGGTTTTGGGACCTTCGCTGACGATGCCATGCAAATCGAGAATGACCACTTTCGAGATTACGTGCCAGGCTATTTTTAGGAGTTTACGTAATAAACTTTCTTTGCATGTCGATGATTCTGATACGAGAGCTTAGCGATGGTGTAGCGAACATGCAAGCGAGAATTCTCACTCGATGGAGACTTACTATTTTTTAGCGAGTGTTATGTCCCGTATTCCAGTTTAGATTCAGGGCGATATTGATGCCGCGAGAAAGCGAGAGCAAAAGCGGAATCTTTGTCGCATCGAGTACAAATTAGGGTTTCTGACTCACGGAGCCTAAAAATAGGCATCAAAGTCAAAATCTTGGCTTAGGCTATAAACCATATTGGCGTTGATCGCCGGGCTACTCTATTTGGTGAAATTTCTCAAATCAAGCAGACACCCCACTCTATTTATAGTAAGTCAAATTGAAGCGATGCTAAAAATAATCGTCAATTTGCATCGTCGTTAACCGACCCATGACGATCCCGTGGTGAGGATCGCCTCATTCAAATTTCACGTCGATCGGAGCTTGGGAGCTATCAGAATCAAGAGCTTACTATTTTTAGTAAGCCACCCTCAGAAACATGCTATAAATAGCAGGGTGACTAAAAGTTGCAGTGTCGACAAGTTGATAAAGGCATGAAGACGCTATGTTTAAAATTTCAGGCCATTCCAAGCTTCAGAAGTCCAAATTCAGAGAATTTACTATAAATAGCAGGGCACGTATGCTGGCGAGGATGATGAAAAATTTGTCTAAGTCTGAAACTTCGTCTGGCAGGCATGGAAAAATCCGCCCATCTCAGCTAGAGGCGTAGAAATTTTTTGAAAATGTGAGTTCATCCTGCTGAGGGGTCAAAGTGCGCCCAAAATGAAAGAAGGAAAGTTGAAAAAGTTTCTAAGTATGAAAATCCGCCTCCACCATCAAAATGCGCCCAAGGGAAGTTGATGGAAGTTAAAAATTTTCTAAGTATAAAAAATCCGCCACCCTCATTGAAATGCGCCCATCCTTCTCTCACATCAAAATGCGCCCAAGGTAGGAGTCAACAAGAAAGTCAAAGTTTTTCATCCTCCTCAAGGGGCAAAATGCGCCCAAATGCATGCATGTGAGGACAAAAAATAGGAGACGAAGGGTCACCCAAAGATGTTGGAGATTTCATCCTCCACTAGTATGAAAATGCGCCCAACTTGCAAGTTTGTCCTCCTCACCCTCCTAAATGCGCCCAAATGAGCTCACATGAAGACAAAAAAACGGAAGTTGAAAAGTCACATGAAGGCATTTGCAAGTTCGTCCGCCTCCTACAAGGAAATGCGCCCATGTTTGCATGTGAAAAGTAATTAAGGGTGGTGAATAGGGTGAAAAATGTTACTCAGCGTGGTGAAAGGTGGTGAAAGCTAAGGCGTCATCCTCCTCCATACTTAGAATGCGCCCAAGGTGAGTTAAGTGTGATATGCGCCAAGGGTGGTGAAGGAAAGGTGGTGGGCGTGATTTTTCTTTAAAATTCCCTCTCAAGGTGTGATATGCGCCTAAGGTTATAGGTGTTGGAAATATCTTGCTAGGCGTTGGAGGTGATGTGTTGTTAGAAAATGCTAGGCGTTGGAAAATATTTGAAGGCGTTGAGAATAAAATGGAGTATGCTAGGCGCTTCAGGAAGGAAGTAAAATATTTTCTAAGTGTTGAAAATTTGCCTAGGCGTTGGGACCTTTTAATGAATATTTTCCAAGTATGAAATGATATGGATGAAGTGAAGATAAAATGTACAAGGCGTGCCGGGAATGAATGAAGTTGATAAAAAAAAATTCCTCTCCACTGGCAATCAACAAATTTTTCTAAGGCAAGTTTTCAAAAGTGCAAGATGATTTAAATATTTTCTAAGGAAATTTTTTTTTTTTTTCCTTGAAAATATGCCTAGAACTCAGTTGATGAATTTTCCGGAGCACGAGCAACTCTTCTCAGTGATGGAGTCAGAAACAATTATATTTCAAGTTCTTCAAATTTTTTTCAAGAAGTCAGAGCAACACAAAGTGATCACAGGCGAAGAACAATTTAAAATGATGGAAATAATATTTTTCTAAGGTTCGAAATTCAAAAAATTAAATGAACCCGTTCGTTGGGTACCCATGAATTCGAGACATTCTGACGAAAATTTGCTTCTGGGTACTAGACGTTCGTGATGATGAATGGATTTCCAGATCTTTCAAGCTTCGCCGACACTTTTTCAGTAAAGAGTTTAATCAGTGCTTGAATTGTGAATTTTCCTAAGGGAGAATTTTAAATTTTCTAAGGCAAAAAGTGAATAAAATGAGTTTTCAGAGTGAATTTTCTTCGAACGATGAATCTAAAGGGAATTGCCTAGATGATTTTGATTAAACTCTTCGAAGATGAATTTTCCAGGGCAGATGATGAAGTTAGAATTTCGAATTCAAGTGACAGAGCTCCGGCTGGTGGATTCAAAAATGGTGAATTTAAATTTAATTTTCGAAACAAATTCAAAGGCGCCAGTCAAAGTCAAGTTTCTAGAAGAATAATATTCCCGACGACTGGAGACAAGTGTCAGAAACACTAGAGAGGAAAAATTCGAATTCTTGAAATGGAGTAGTGGAGTTTAATGGCACTGGCTAAAAATAACATCTTCTAGAATTTGAATTTTAGCTATAAAATGGAGAAGTTCTTCACTCATTTTCACAACTGAGAAAGGCGAATTTGCTAAGTCTGAGTGAGCTTGAAGAGGTTCGAATTTTGCTGAGGAATTGAGCTTGCTGAAGGGGCGCACTTAGGAGTTGATTAAAGTTGTGCTGAGAGAAGTACGCCTTAGGTTGCTGATTAAGGAAGTTGCTAGCTGCTGAAGAGGTACGCCATTGTCAAAGTACAGAGGTGTTTGCTGCAATTGAAGTTGCTTGAAAGAGGTACGCCATTGCTGAAAGCTTGAGAAGTACGGCCTTGCTTGTGTTGAAGTTTGAAATCTGGTTTGCTTAGTTGAAGTTGCTGGAGTAGAGTTGAAAGGGACGCCTTGTATTGAGTTGAAATAGTTGAGAACTTTAAAGCACGAACTTGTTAGTGTGAGGTTGCTGGTTGGAAGTGTAAATTGAAATTGCTGTTTGCTGATACGAAGTGGTTGGGGTTCAATTTGCTGATTGCTGGTTGAAGTGAAGTCATCAAAGTTCACTTAGAAATCTGTTCTAAGTGTCGGAATTCGAATTTATTCGAGAGAAGAAGCTGAGGTTTGCCAACATGAAAGATATTGCAGCTTCTAGAATTCGACTGCAGCCCCTATATCGTGCCTTATTTTATTAAATTTAATTGCTGATGAACGTTTGTTATGTTGCAGATGGCTGAAGCGAGGACAACCGGAAAGGACAATGGTGCTTCAAGACAAGCTACGATCAAGAAGCTGAGCAAAACGTTCATGCCGGAGACAAAGTTTATTTCAAAGTTGGGCAAAGTTTATTTCAAAGTTGGGCAAGTTGACGGACACGAACTTGGGCGCTGTCAACTTGGAGACCCTCAAGAACAGGCTGTTCGGGATTGGAAGTCATCGGGCTTCGGTCACTTCGCACAACATCGTTCGAAGTGGACTATATGCAGCTGCTGGTTTTCCGCCAGCTATTCAGTGTTCGGAGTTGATAATGGAGTGCGCCAACTGCTACGAGAAGGAACACCGGTCGATCATGTCACCAGATGGCCAAGTGCTTGCCAATCTTACTCCGGCGGCCATTGGTGAAGCTTTTGGGATCCCGGTACACAGGAACATGATTTACAAATCCAGGGAGCGAGCAGAGCGGATGTATGCTTCTGCTTTCGAGAGATGCATGGATACAATTAACACTCACTGGATGAGCACTCCGAAGCCGTCCCGTACGAAGTTGCCAAAACAGATCATAGCTGAGGACCTGAAACAAGAATATTTTGATCTTATCATGATGCTGAGCAGGGTAGGTGGTTGCCCTCAGTCTTATATTTTTGAGCCTTGGATGTTTTATTACATCAACCTGGTGTTGGAAGGAAAGGGTTATGTCAATTGGGCTGAGATGATTAGTGATAATATACATGAGCAGCTCCTGAGTTTGCGGAGGACTAAAACGTTTTACATGAGCTCCTATCTCATTTATATGTTGGCACGGATGACGAGGTACAGAGGAATTTCTTACAAGGAACCCATGGTTGTGGCTCCCACCGAGTTCAAAGTCCATGGCATTAATATCACGGTTACTTTTTGTCGAGAGCACAACCATATAAAGCGTGTCAGCGATTCATTCACCATGTATACATCAATTTTGCCGGGGAGATTCACAGTCACCAGAATCTCTAGAAATCGAGGGCTAGTGAAGGTATGGAGTCTTTGGTTTTATTCAATTTCCGAGATTTTCATACATTAGGCTGCAAGGTTTCTCGTCATACCCTTATAGGCTGCCTAAGTACCCAACAGATAAAATAATAATGCTAGAGATAGCTAGACAGTTGCTGGCCTTTGACAAAATACAGAAGAAAAAGAAGAAAGGAGGGATAGAGTTTCCAATTGTGATGGGCAACTCGGATGAGGTTTGTCCTTCGATACAGGCAGCTAGGGAAGCTGAGAGTGAGCTTCAATTCTATCATTTCTCATATCACACAAGTAGACAACACTATGACCCGCACCATAACATCACCTGGGTGTTGTCAGAGGAATTCAAACACAAGGCCACCATTGAGGATTACTGGGCTGATGCAGTTGATGAGATTGAAGTGAGGAAGAGAATGTTCTCTCGGTTGCCGATTACTCTGATCAGGGAGTGTGAGGTAGTTCCGGTTCCGGACCAGGTCAATGAAGACATGGATGTTGTTCATCCAGACTATGCAGCTGTTCGGGATACTCCACTTCCGCCTATAGATTGGTCAGAGCCCGAGGTTGCTGATTTGGATACTCTATCCATCCCGGTTATGACATTCACCAGGGCATGGGTTGATAGGAGAGTGAACAGATTGAAAAGTAGGTCAATTGCTTTGACTTACAACTTGATGGGAGATCACAGGACGCCCACCATAGGAAGAAAGAAACAGATCACAAGAGGACCAGAGTCCAGAAAGAAAGAATTAGTTCAGCCAGAGCCTCCACGAGTCACAGTGGTAGTACCTTTGGAGACACGTTCTCCAAGCATACAGGAGGTGTCTTTGTTTGCTGATCAGAGGATTGCAGTGAATCAGGTACCAGAGATACAGGATGATATTCAGCCTCCACGGAGGGAGTCAATTGGCCAGAGTGCCAATGTACCTGTCAGGATTGATCAGCAGGATGATGAGGGGACCATTACTGACCCTCAGTTTCAGCAGGAGATAGAGGCGGCCATGAATGATGGCGATGATGATGATATAGTGTCAGGTGACACTCAGCCACTCGAGGACAATGAGCCTCGCCAGAATGAGGAAGAAGTGGAACAGGTTAGAGAAGTCGAGGCACAGGAGCAGCAGCCCTTCGATATACTATATGAGGTTCCCGATTGGCTTAGAGACAGAATGCGAAGAAGCCCGAGTGAGGAGGTTGATCCAGCAGTTGAGATGGAAGAGTTTTTGAACCGGATCAGTGCTCCTCCACCAAAGAAGAAGGCAAGAAAGTTTTCGAAGATCTCCACGGATGAGGATGGCTCTCGTACTCTTCACGTTGCTGTCCCACGAGTCGAGTGTGGCCGGAATGAAGCAGCTCCTGAAAATTATGTGGTCACCACTCTTGACTTGGGGCCTTCCCTCACGAGATGCTTTCGGTGTTGAGGTGTGATAACTCCTTCCTTGCCCTCCAAGGATAGATTATTCAAGAAGAAGGAAAGTACAAGAAGTTGAAACGAGAACACAAGGCGTTAGTTGGATATGTTCAGCAGTTGTCTCGTTCTCGAGGGCAGGCTGTACCAGTGATAGAGCCTCCAGCAAATATTCCTAGAGAGTCGATCAGCGGCTTGGTAGAGTTGGGGAGGATGGCACAGGAGGCAGACAAATGGGTCACAGGAGTTCGTACTGAGACAGAGAAATTCATGGAAGACCTTGCCTTTGCCTTTCAGCAGGCCTCTACTATTTTGACACGGATGGATGCGGTGGATCATGCTTGGAGCGATGCTTCCATCTATCAGAGTAAGGTGATCCAGCGTCTTGAGGTGTTGAGGCATGTGCCATTCGCGATTTGCTGATTGATGGAGGTGTCATTCAGGCGAATGGCCGATATGATTTCTCTCGGTGGTATTCTTCGGCTATCACAGGGCGTGGCTTCTTCGATGCAGCACAGGCAGATTCAGCCAGGGTACACAAGGCTATGGCCAATATCATAGATGGAGTTCAGAACACTTTCGAGGCCATATTTGCTAGATGGCTAAATCCAGATGAGATAAATTTTGATAATTTGAGGGGTTCTTTGGTTCCCTTCTTACATGGATGTTCAGGAACCGCCGTACTTGGGATGACTTTGAGAATCTTGCTACATTTCTCTCCACTTTGATCCAGAACACGCAGGACTCCTTAGCCGCTTGGAGAAAATCTTGTACGAGGCACGAGCATTCAGTCACGGTGTTAGAGTTTTAGTTGGATTGTGTTCCGCCTATTTCAGTTCATGAGGTTGAGGCCGTACTTAGCAGATTTGTTGAGTTGGCAGTCAGAGAGAAGGCCAATGGGAACACACTACTGGACGAAGATCTTCTAGAAGACTGAATATGGAGCATTTATTGCATTTGCTATTTTTGGGAGTGAGTGGGAATCTTTTGATTCATTTATTAATACCCTCCTATTAAAGCAGTTTTAGGGTAAGGAGGGCTGAGGAATTTAGCCGCGATTAAGCCCTCTATTGATTGTAACCCTAGCCGTCCTTTGGGACTTGGCTAGCTATAAAAGGGGGAGTCCCCCTCATTTGTAATACAATCAGAATATTAGAAGATCAGTTAGAATCAGAGTAGACATTGAGAGAGCTAGATAGTGTAGTATTGTAGAGCATTTTGCATAATTTGGAGAAGAGAGAAAGTTTTCCCTTTGAAAACTTTTGAAGAGATTGTTGTGTAACACATTTTATGATAATAGATCTTTTCATTGATGATGGAATTCGTCTTGTCATGAAATGCTAGCAAGGTTTCTTCTTCCTTTCGTATCCAAGTAGATTAATTCATGCAAGTAGCTTACTTTGGTGTGTGGTGTTTTATTGAGATAGCTTCGCTTTATTCCATACCACTATAGCTTGTTGATGATAGATGCACTTGCTTGCATAGTCAAGCTAGGACATTATCTTATTGTGTTTAGCGGTTATGGCTTACATACTTATATGCGTTGTTCTGATGGTGTACGTATGTTAAACTATAACTTGAACACCTTTCGCTATCCCCTTTGAAGATTGCACCGATTTTGCTGAGGCTGTCCGACGAAGGCTAGGTGAAATCCGGTTGAAGTTTATTGAGACGAAGCCCCACATACCTTGCATTTAGAATAGAGTATAAATTTCTTAGGCCCCCTTTCCCCTTTTACTTTCCGTACTTTCTTATTAGTTTTAGGAGAGAGAGCACATTGCCAAATCATACACGTAAGAATTCCCCTTCAATATCATACATTAACTGCTGACTGCAAGAAATATGAACAATTGTGTAAGTCCCCTCGTACGAACACAGCAATACACATCAACCAAACTGGGTCTATTCGCACTAAAGGAACCTTGGAGTTGAACATGCGAACTTTCTCGCAATCTTAGCGCATGGAATACTTTGATCAAGAGAGGACGGAGTAGCCCCAAAACTATTTTGTTCTGCCTGTTTGGTATAGTCACAAAAACCGCATCAATAGGTCTGTTCGAGGGAGAGTCTCCTTTCATCATAAATTGAAGTGAACACACCAAATTGAAATACAAACACACTAAATTTACACACCAAACTGAAGTTGGAAACACACTGTAGTGGTACTATAGCGTCATTGCAACAACACTGTAGCAGTAATGTAGCAGCACTGTAGCAAACTCAAACTGGAAATAAAATTTGAACTTTCAGCACAATTACAATTCCTCAATGGGGCTGTCTCGAAAGGACAAAAGAGTTTTAGTCTTCCAAATTCTCGGACTCCAAGGGTTTTCATCCTTGATTGAGAAGAACACAATACTATAGTATTGGAAAAGGGTTTGATTTCAATGAACAATGGATTCTTTCCTTTGAGCAATTCTCTTCCTTTTATAAACTCCATTGTGGCCCCTTTTAATTTGAATTCTCTTTTTCCTCCGAAGATTCCATCCAAAGCTGTTCACTTAAAACACTTCAATAAAATATTACTTAAGGCCTTATCATGTCTCTCATTTAGATGGACCACTTTATAATAATATTTAGGTTGTTGGTTGCACAAACAAAATTTTCATGATAGGGTTTGATTTAGGGCCAACTGAATAAAAAATTTCAACAGAAATACTATCTAATCAGGGTAAAATCATTTTATTTCTCACTTTTTAGCAACAAATCATAGAATATAAGAGCAGATCATTGGAACAGCAGAGGAGCATTCAAGGGTCAGACTTTTCATCAACAAACACTAGAATGAAGGTAAATTAATCAGTGAGCATAAGTTCCAGCAGGTGTAGGGCTGATCAAAACAACAGTTACAATTTTTATGACAAAAGTGCAGTCTACAAATACAATAGAATTAGCAGGATTTGGAGCAGTGAATAATGGACAACAATTTAGCTTGAAAGAATTCTGCCTACAGCTTAGTATTCTGCTCAGTAAAGACAGTGAATAGTTCTGCCATGGTTATGCCAGTGTGAAACTCTGCCTAGGTACACTTTTTAGGTGGCAAATTCACATAAGAGTTCTGCCCTGCTCACAAAACAACTAAGTTGATGAAAATTTCCACCTAGCTAAATCAACATAAAATTCTGCCTCATAGGTAAAACATGGTTTAAAGTGATCAGAATTTTCACCAATATCTTAAAGTATGGTTCAAGTAGGGTGCCTGCCAGGGGCGGTTGAGTCATCCACAAAGTTCTACTAGGTAGTCAAAAGGGTGGCAATAAGTTAGAAAGTGTGTGCCAAGTGCACGGTTGCCATGAAAAACATCTTCCAAGCACATGGGGGTTTTCATGCTGCTGGTGGTTCAATTGCATGAAAACCCCACCTGGCATAAGTAAAGGTGGCAACATCAAAAGTAAGTTTTGCCCAAGTTTATGAACATGCCTAAGCCACTAAAAATTTCAAACAGCTATCATGGAAAGTGGCTCAAGCGAATGATGTGTTCATCTGGACTGTATTAACCATTTTTTTAAATTCTGACAACTGAAAAGCATGGTTAGAGTGTGTAAAGCATGTGCCTATGATTGTTTTTCTATCATACTTCTCTGCCAAGT